>CAMZMU010000049.1:50902950-51000213 GCA_947311845.1 Poa pratensis | reverse complement strand
CGCACCAACGACTCTCTCAGACTAGTCACAATGGGAGTAACTTAGCTTAGTACATCACACATTTCAAGATAAAATTACTTATGTGGCATGTAGTTAATGAAGAGAGATGGGTTTGTGGTAACATAGCTAGTTACCGTAACATCACATATTTCTAGACAAAATGAGTGTACAACATAATAAATGACGTCATGCATGACATCACACATAAGTTACTCCCTATTGTGGAGGTAGTAACATAGAGTAGTAAACATATGCATGTTACTACTCTAAGTTACTCCTCATGTGACTAGTCTCAAAGCTATTCTCGCTAGTGGAGCCTACCTGGCTAACAATAATTTTTGCGAAAATATGCCAAAATAACTTGTAGTACTATATGTTCTCCACTACAGACAACTTAGCAAGAGCAACTTACATAAAAACTATTATATTTGGCTTAGGAGTTGAGGTCAATTAACCACTTCATAGGCAAGTCGTACATCATTCAGTTATCTTAAGAACTTGCAGAGTAGTGGAGTTTGTTGTAAGGATAACTTGCCAGCTCATTGTGGACACAAGCTGAGGTGGACAATTGGGTCCCACCTTATAGATATGTCTTCTTTGTTCAATACCATTACTCTCCTCATCTCGGGCCGAGTATCCCGACCTCCTGATTGCCACCCACGGTCTGTCTACCTACATGCGCCATAGTTTCCCCTGACGTAAACAAGTCCTCCCTCCCCTACCTCATCCCGAGCTCCTTCTCCTCCTCGTCGACCAATCCCCTCCCCTGTCACTCAAGTTGTTTCTTTACATCTCCTCCCAGACGCCTTGCCACCCTCGATGGAGCTGCTAGTCCTTCACGTGAATTGCACCGTCTATGTTGATGTGGTCATACCGGCTATGCCTACTCCCTCCTCATATTGAGGAAATATCCTGGATGAGGTGGGCAAGGCCTTCTTGGACTAGATGATTGTGTGCAACAATGCGGTGGTGGGTACCATGAGGAGCGGTTTACGAGGATGACCGCTTATTCGACACCGAGCTCTCACTTCTTGTCAGCGCGGGCAATAGGCTTGAGCTAAAGCACACTCCTCGACACGAGCCACGCCTCTAGGACCCTTCTGTATTTCTTCCTACCCCTACGCCCCTCTACTACATTCTTATTGGTCATAGCGGTAGAACTCCCGAGGCTGGTCTGGCCAACTGTAACACGCCACTAGGCGTCATAGAGCAGCAACCGTTAAAATTTCGATTGAAGAAAAAAAGACATGGTGCACGGACGGATCATGGTCATCAAACTATTGGTCGAAGAGTAGTCACAAAGTCTAAGATATAGGTAGCAGATGACCTGTGTAATTAATCGACCAATTTTAAACATTGTGCTAAAAAATTCTTGTTGTCTTCTTCATTTTTGGATCTACCCGAGAGAAACAAGGTTGGAGAAAAGTTGGGTACAAGGATTGGGAAAGAAGATAGACATAACAAGTAGGTCTCCCTTCCCCATAAGGCGAGCATTCTACGTGTGATTGCATGTCACCTCTTACATCTGGTGTGTTCTCACTCGTCAGAAACATTTTCAAAGCGATATAGGTAATCCTGAGTACAATTTGTAACGCACTTGCCACATAAGTCGTTGTTTTCTCAACCAAAAGGGAAAGTGGCAGCAATCTATCATCCTGGCCTCACTTGTGGTAGTTCTATGAAATTTGCTCGTTGTTAACTAGCAGAATGAACTTTTATAGCAAGTTCTCTAGCACTTAGATCTAGATCAAACCATCCTTTTGTTATAGTATTAGTCAAGTTTTGAATAATTTTATTGAAAGAAATAATCATATATACACTAACGCAACCGAACCCATATAAGAAACTAGACTATCTAATTGACGAGGTTAAACTCGAGCCTGAATCCATGGGGATGACAATCGCTGTGAAAAGAGGTGTGAGAAAGATCAGTGTGAAATATAGGTACCAAATTGACCTAAGTATTTTACCTAGGTTCGTTCCCCCGCGGAGAAGGTAAAGTTCTATTCCTGCATGTTTTGTATTGTGTCTTAGACTTAATTATCAGAATGACTCCCAGGCCGCATTTTATTTTATATAGAGTAGCGCGGCCGGGTTTACATTGATGAGGCGATGGTCTTTGTTAACTTGCTATGATTACATAGTAACACTACAGGAAAGCCACAAGACGCCGAGCGGCGGCCGCCCGGGATTATACGCCGACGGCCAAATGTCGGGGCCGTCGGCGTATAAGGCGAGATCGGGGAGCACGAACGCGACGTCGGCGTAGCGAACCCGTCGGGCGTAGCCCGAATAGACCGACGGCCGCCGTCGGCGTACAAAGGGCCGTCGGCGTATAACGCATCCTTGACGGTGCTCAAACGGGAGGCCTTTTGCTGCCCTGAGACGCCGACGGCTACGTCGGCGTATAAAAGGCCGTCGGCGTATAATTGTTTTTTCCAACTAATTATAAATTAATTTAGATTTATTATTTCTCTATATAATATTTAATGTAGGTATAATTTATATATAAATTGGATCTATAATATTTATGTAGGTATAATTTATATATATATTGGATCTAGCATTTCCTCCCAATTACGGTATCCCACCGCATAAAATAACGGTTTGAGTCTTCCGGAACCCGACCCTACAACATATACATGTAAAATAAATAAAAAAACACATGTAATATACACCTACAACATAAATATTAAATATATGGCTCAATTTATCCTGCCCCGTGGTGTGACCGGCTTCACGAGCATCACTGTTCCTTAGCGAGTTTTCGGTCATATAGTTGGAACTCCACATCGAGCGAACGGGGGGAATCTTCGCAAGAAGTTGGGGGTTATGTGTGTTTTTATTTCAACTATGGCCTAACCTAACACAACCAAGCAAAAAAAAGTCCACTGGCCTACCCCTTTTCGACGCACGTCTATGGGGGTAGACGAAAACGTTAGGGTTTTCCAGCGGATTCAGGGTTTCGCCGAAGCGGGGCCCCGGAGCGTCGGAAACCCCCACCCAAATCTAGATTGTGCCTACCATATGTATACAGTGTGTGTTGTGTGTTATAAATGTGCAATATCCTACTCCTAGGTGTGACGGCTTCACCGGCTTCACTTTCTCTCTAGTGAGTCTGCACTTAGAGGTGAAAACTCCCCTTTCGGGCGAACCGGAATCGAATCTTGTGTTGATTTGGGGTAGACTTGGTTTCTCACCTTCCCATGGCCTAACCTAACACAACCAAGCAAAAAGTCCACTGGCCTACCCCTTTCGACGGCGACACGTTATGGGGGTAGACGAAAACGGTTAGGGTTTTTTCCACCGGATTCAGGTTTCGCCGAAGCGGGGCCCCCAGGAGCGTCGGAACCCCCCCAAACCTAGGTTTGTCCATACCATACGTAACAAGTGTGTTGTTTGTTGTAAATGTGCAATATCCTACTCCTTGGTGTGACCGGCTTCACCGGCTTCACTTTCTCTCTAGTGAGTTCCTGCACTTTAGGTGAAAACTCCCCTTTCGGGCAAACCGGAAGGAATTTTGTGTTGATTTGGGGTAGACTTTGGTTTCTCACCTTCCCATGGCCTAACCTATCACAACCAAGCAAAAAAGTCCACTGGCCTACCCCCTTTCGACGCACGTCTATGGGGGTAGACGAAAACGTTAGGGTTTTTCCCAGCGGATTCAGGGGTTTCGCCGAAGCGGAGCCCCGGAGCGTCAGAACCCCACCACAAACCTAGGTTGACCATACCATATGTATACAATTGTGTTGTGTATTGTAATGTGCAATTCCTACTCCGGGGTGTGACCGGCTTCACTTTCTCTCTAGTGAGTTTCTGCACTTAGAGGTGAAAACTCCCTTTCGGACGAACCGGATGGAATCTTGTGTGATTTGGGGTAGACTTTGGTTTATCACCTTCCTATGGCCTAACCTAACACAACCAAGCAAAAATTCAATGCCTACCCCCTTTCGACGCACGTCTATGGGGGTTACGAAAAGTATGGGTTTTTCCAGCGGATTCAGGGTTTCGCCGAAGCGGGGCCCGGAGCGTCGGAACCCCACCCAAACCTAGGTTGTGCCATACCATATGTATACAAGTGTGTTGTGTGTTTTAAATGTGCAATATCCTACTCCGGGGTGTGGACGGCTTCACGATTTCACTTCTCTCTAGTGAGTTTCTGCACTTAGAGGTGAAAACTCCCCTTTCGGGCGAACCGGATGGAATATTGTGTTGATTTGGGTGTAGACATTGGTTTCTCATGTTCCTATGGCCTAACCTAACACAACCAAGCAAAAAGTCCACTGCTACCCACATTCGACGCACGTCTATGGGGGTTAGACGAAAACGTTAGGGGTTTTCAAGCGGATTCAGGGTTTCGCCGAAGCGGGTCCCCGGGAGCGTCGGAACCCCACCCAAACATAGGCTGTGCCATACCATATGTATACAAGTGTGTTGTGGTGTTGTAAATGTGCAATATCCTACTCCTAGGTGTGACCGGCTTCACCGGCTTCACTTTCTCTCTAGTGAGTTCCTGCACTAGAGGTGAAAACTCCCCTTTCGGGCGAACAAGATGGAATCTTGTGTTGATTTGTGGTAGACTTTGGTTCTCACCTTCCCATGGCCTAACCTAACACAACCGAGCAAAAAAGTCCACTGGCCTACCCCCTTTCGACGCACGTCTATGGGGGTAGACGACAACGTTAGGGTTTTTCCAGCGGATTCAGGGTTTCGCCGAAGCGGGGAATCGAAGCGTCGGAACTCCACCCAAACCTAGGTTGTGCCATACCATATGTATACAAGTGTGTTGTGTGTTGTAAATGTGCAATATCCTACTCCGGGGTGTGACCGGCTTCACTTCTCTCTAGTGAGTTTCTGCACTTAGAGGTGAAAACTCCCTTTCGGGCGAACCGGAAGGAATCTTGTGTTGATTTGGGTAGACTTTGGTTTCTCACCTTCCCATGGCCTAACCTAACACAACCAAGCTAAAAAGTCCACTGGCCTACCCCATTTCGACGCACGTCTATGGGGGTAGACGAAAACGTTAGGGTTTTTCCAGCGGATTCAGGGTTTCGCCGAAGCGGGGCATCGAAGCGTCGGAACCCCACCCAAACCTAGGTTGTGCCATACCATATGTATACAAGTGTGTGTGTGTTGTAAATGTGCAATATCCTACTCCGGGGTGTGACCGGCTTCACTTTCTCTCTAGTGAGTTCCTGCACTTAGAGGTGAAAACTCCCCTTTCGGGCGAACCGGAAGGAATCTTGTGTTGATTTGGGGTAGACTTTGGTTTCTCACCTTCCCATGGCCTAACCTAACACAACCAAACAAAAAGTCCGCTGGCCTACCCCCTTTCGACGCACGTCTATGGGGGTAGATGAAAACGTTAGTGTTTTTCCAGCGGATTCAGGGTTTCGCCGAAGCGGGGCCCCGGAGCGTCGGAACCCCACACAAACCTAGGTTGTGCCATACATGTGGCTCTAGGTTAATAGTGCCAGAAACAATGCTTGTACGTCACACGTCAGTTGGGAACCCCAAGAGGAAGGTATGATGAGTGCAGCAGTAAGTTTTCCCTCAGTATGAAACCAAGGTTTAATCGACCAGTAGGAAAACGAGGTTTGCTTCGAAGGTGTTGGTGAGGAGTGTAGTGCGGCGCAACACCAGGGATTCCGGTGCCAACGTGGAACCTGCACAACACAATCAAATTACTTTGCCCCAACTTAACAGTGAGGTTGTCAATCTCACCGGCTTGCTGAAAACAAAGGGTTAAACGTATCGAATGGAAATGATGTTTGTTTGCATAAAACAGTAGAGAACAATGATTGCAGTAGATTGTATTTCAGATGTAAAAGAATGGACCGGGGTCCACAGTTCACTAGTGGTGTCTCTCCAATAAGATAACTAACATGCTGGGTAAACAAATTACAGCTGGGCAATTGACAATTGATAAGTGCATATAACATGCATGTGTGAGCTGTGGTGTCTACTATGAGATTCATTTGGGCATTACGACAAAGTACATAGACCGCTATCCAGCATGCATCTATGCCTAAATAGTCCACTTTCCGGTTAACATCCGTACCCCTTCCAGTATTAAGTTGCAAGCAACAGACAATTGCATTAAGTAATGTGCGTAATGTAAACAATACATTCATCCTTGAATAAAGCATTGCTGTTTTACCCCTAGTGGCAACAACACATCTACAACCTTAGAACTTGCTGTCACTATCCCAGGTTAAATAGAGGTTGAACCCAACTATCATGCATAAATACCCCCTCTTGGAGTTACAAGTATTCACGTGGCCAAGGCTTCAACAAGTAACGGAGAGCATGCAAGATCACAAATGACATAGACATGATAATATAATATTCAGCTCCACATAGGTATCAATATAAGTCAGATCCCAGCAAACACAACATGTAGCATTACAATAAGATGATCTTGATCATGATAGGCAGCTCACAAGATCTAAACATGATGGCACAAGTGGAGAAGACAACCATCTAGCTACTGCTATGGACCCATAGTCCAAGGATGAACTACTCACGCATCACTCCGGAGGCGGGCATGGCGATGTAGAGCCCTCCGGTGATGATTCCCCTCTCCGGCAGGGTGCCGGGAAGAGCTTCAGAACCCCCCGAGTTAGGGTTGACGACGGCGGCGGCAGCGAATATGTTCTGGATGAAAGGCTCGGTGTTTTAGGGTTTTCGCGTCTCGGGGAATAAATAGGCGAAGGGGCGATGTCGGCGGACCCCCGAGGGGCCCAAACCACCAGGCGCGGCTGTGGGCCCAGCCGCGCCCTGTGGTTTGGCCACCTCGTGGCTCTTCGTCTCTCCTTCGGACTCCGTGTACGTGCTGGAAAAATAGGGACTGGCCTTTTGTTTCGTGCAATTCCGAGAATATTTCCAGAAGTAACTTTCTGAAACCAAAAACAGCAGAAAACAGGGAACTGGCACTGTGGCATCTTGTTAATAGGTTAGTCCCAGAAAATGCATAAAAGTGATACGAAGTGTATATAAAACATGTAGCAAATGGTATAATATAAGCATGGAACAGCAGAAATTATGGATACGTTGGAGACGTATCAAGCATCCCCAAGCTTAGTTCTACTCGTCCTCGAGTAGGTAAAACGATAACAACAAATAATTTCTGAGGAGACATGCTTTCACACAATCTTGATCAATATATTGCAAGGCTCATGTCATGAATGAAGTGACTCAAAGCAATGATCTATAGTTTGCTAACAAATAGATAAAGAGTAAACAATGAATCATATAAGCAAAAACTTTTCATGAATAGTACTTTCAAGACAAGCATCAAAAAGTTTTGCATAAGAGGTAACTCATAAAGCAATAGATTCAAAGTAAAAGGCATTGAAGCAACACAAAGGATGATTAAGTTTCAGCATTTGCTTTCAACTTGTAACATGTATATCTCATGGATAGTTGTCAACATAAAGCAATATAACAAGTGCAATAAGTAAATATGTAAGAATCAATGCACACAAAGTTGACACAAGTGTTTGCTTCTAAGATAGAAAGGAGTAGGTAAACTGACTCAACATAAAGTAAAAGATAGGCCCTTCGCAGAGGGAAGCAGGGATTAAATCATGTGCTAGAGCTTTTTAAGTTTTCGAAAGCATATAGAGAGCACAAAATAAGTATTTGAGAGGTGTTTGTTGTTGTCAACGAATGGTAGTGGGCACTCTAACCCCCTTGTCAACCAGACTTTCAAAGAGCGGCTCCCATGAAGGACGTTATTCTACCAGCAAGGTAGATCATCCCTCTTCTCTTTTGTTTACACATGTATTTTAGTTTCTTTATAGATGACACTCCTCCCAACCTTTTGCTTACACAAGCCATGGCTAACCGAATCCTCGGGTGCCTTCCAACATTCACATACCATGGAGGAGTGTCTATTGCAAAATTAAGTTGCTTACTGATAAATCAGGGCAAAACATGTGAAGAGAATTATTAATGAAAGTTGTAATTAATTGGGGCTGGGCACCCCGTTGCCAGCTCTTTTTGCAAATTATTGGATAAGCGGATGTATATGCCACTAGTCCAGGTGAAAGTCTGTCAGAAGTAAATGACAAGATTGAAAGATAAAACACCACATACTTCCTCATGAGCTATAAAACATTGACACAAATAAGGAGTAATAAAGTTTTGAATAGTTTAAAGGTAGCACATGAAATATTTACTTGGAATGGCAGGAAATACCACATAGTAGGTAGGTATGGTGGACACAAATGGCATGGGTTTTGGCTCAAGTTTTGGATGCACGAGAAGCATTCCCTCTCAGTACAGAGTTTAGGCTAGCAAGGTTGTTTGAAGCAAACACAAGTATAAACCGGTACAGCAAGAATCACATAAAAACATATTGCAAGTATTATAAGACTCTACACTGTCTTCCTTGTTGCTCAAACATTTTACCAGAAAATATCTAGACCTTAGAGAGAACAAATATGCATCCCAAGTCTCAACAAGCTCTACGGTAGTTCTCCACTACTAGGCTTTAACTACATGATGCAAGAGCTTAAACATGATCTACTTGAGAGCTCAAAACAATTGCAAAGCATCAAATCAAAACAAGACAATGATCTACAAGAATGCATATGTCTTTTCCAATACCAACTACTACATGTAGCATTTTCTTTCTTCCAAACAAACACCAATAATTTATTTAAACATAAACTCTCCAAATGATAATATAATGCAGCAAGAGAGTATTTATAAACAAGTGCTAACAGCTCGAAGAGATGCATGAAAAACAGGAGCTAAAAGCACTGCAGTAGCTAGTTAAGAATACTCAACAAATATAAGTGAAGAACATGAGTATTCACATGAAAAAGCGGAGCGTGTCTCTCTCCCACACAAGGATTGCTAGGATCCGAATTTATTCAAACAAAAACAAAAATAAAAACACACAGACGCTCCAAGTAAAGCGCATAAGATGTGAAAGAATTAAAATATAGTTTCACTAGAGATGACCTGATAAGTTTGTTGATGAAGAAGGGGATGCCTTGGGCATCCCCAAGCTTAGACGCTTGAGTCTCTCTGAATATGGTTGGGATGAACCACGGGGGCATCCCCAAGCTTAGGCTTTTCACTCTTCTTGATCACATAATATCACCCTTCTCGCTTGATCCTTGAAAACTTCCTTCACACCAAACTCAAGACAGTTCTCATTAGAGGGTTAGTGCATAATCAAAAATTCTCATATTCTGTAATGATACAATCAATCCCAAAGCTTCTGGACATTAGCTACAGCCACCAATGCTTTGTGGAGCAAAGAAATCCACACAAACACAGTAAAAGAGCGAATGCAAAACAAAAGGCAGAATCTGTCAAAAACAGAACAGTCTGGAATGACGAATTTTTTCGAGGCACTTAAGTTGCTCAGATGGATCTGGCCTAAAATAATGAAAGTTGCGTACATATCTCAGGAATATGCGTGATTTTTCTCAGAATTTTTTGAATTTTCTACAGGGAGATAAGCTCAAATCCGTGACAGCTAAAAATCTGTCACTGCGCAGAAATCCAAATCTTGCATCAACTTTCAATATAGAACTTTACTTGGCACAACATTGCGATAAAATAAAGATACAAAGGAGTTGCTACAGAAGTAACAAAACTCCTTGACTCAAAGAAAACAAAAATAACAGCAAATAAAAACGATGGGTTGTCTCCCATAAGCGCTTTTCTTTAACGCCTTTCAGCTAGGCGCAGAAAGTGAAAATCAAGTGTTGTCAAGAGAAGAAGCATCAACATCATAACTTGCTCTAACAATAGAGTCAAAAGGTAACTTCATTCTCTTCCTAGGGAAGTGTTCCATACCTTTCTTGAGAGGAAATTGGTACCTTATATTACCTTCTTTCATATCAATGATGGCACCAACAGTTCGAAGAAAAGGTCTTCCCAAAACAATAGGACAAGATGCATTGCATTCAATATCCATAACAATAAAATCAACGGGGACAAGGTTATTTTTACGTAATAAAAACATCATTAACTCGCCCCAAAGGTTTCTTCATAGCATTATCAGCGAGAAAAACATCCAAATAACAATGTTCCAAAGGTGGCAAATCAAGAATATCATAAAGCTTCTTGGGCAAAACTGAAACACTTGCACCAAGATCACACAAGGCATTGCAATAAAAATCATTCACCTTTACCTTAATGATGGGTTCCCAACCATCTTCTAATTTCCTAGGAATAGAAGCTTTAAGTTTCAACTTCTCCTCCCTAGCTTGCAAAAGAGCATTTGTAATATGCTTTGTAAAAGCCAAATTAATAGTGCTAGCATTGGGACTTCTAGCTAATTTTTGCAAGAACATAATAACTTCAGAGATGTTACAATCATCAAAATCAAAATCATTATTGTCAATGGTGGTGGAACCATTGTCTCCAATAGTTTGAAAAATTTCAGCACTTTTATCAGAAAAAGTTTCAGCAGTTTTAGGCAATTTCAAACGCTTGCAGAAGTAGTAGAGACATTATCAACACCAATAACATTACCATCAATAGTAGGAGGTTTACTAGCATGTGAAACATTAGCATTACTAGTGGTGGTGATAGTACAAACTCTAACTATACTATTCTCTTTTTCAAGTTCTTCCTCTTTTTCCCACCTAGCATGCAATTCAGCCAACATCCTAATATTATTATCAATTCGAACTTGGATGGCATTTGCTGTAGCAAATGACTTAATATCTTTAACTTCATTAGGCATAACTTTCAGTTTTAGAATTTCAACATCATGAGCAAGACTATCAACTTTAGAGACAAGATCATCAATTTTTTCAAACTTTTCCTCAACAGTTTTATTGAAAGCTTTTTGTGTGCTAATAAATTCTTTAAGCATAGCTTCAAGATCAGAGGACACACTTCTATTGTTGCTGTAGGAATTACCATAAGAATTGCCATAACCATTTGAAGGATAAGGCTTATAATTGTTGCTACCAAAATTATTCCTATAAGCATTGTTGTTGAAGTTGTTGTTTTTAATGAAGTTTACATCAACATGCTCTTCTTGAGCAACCAATGAAGCTAAAGGAATATTATTAGGATCAACATGAGATCTACCATTCACAAGCATAGACATAATAGCATCAATCTTATCACTCAAAGAGGAGGTTTCTTCAACAGAATTTACCTTCTTACCTTGAGGAGCTCTTTCGGTGTGCCATTCGGAATAGTTGATCATCATATCATCAAGTAGCTTTGTTGCTGCACCTAAAGTGATGGACATAAAGGTTCCTCCAGAGGCTGAATCCAATAAGTTCCTTGAGGAAAAATTTAATCCTGCATAAAAGGTTTGGATGATCATCCAAGTAGTCAGTCCATGAGTGGGACAATTCTTCACCAAAGATTTCATTCTTTCCCAAGCTTGAGCAACATGTTCATTATCAAGTTGTTTAAAATTCATAATGCTACTTCTCAAGGATATAATCTTAGCAGGAGGATAATATTTCCCTATGAAAGCATCTTTGCATTTTGTCCAAGAATTAATACTATTTCTAGGCAAAGAAAGCAACCATTCTTTAGCTCTTCCTCTCAAGGAGAAAGGAAAAAGTTTCAGTTTTATAATATCCCCATCCATATCCTTATACTTTTGCATTTCACAAAGTTCAACAAAGTTATTAAGATGGGCAGCAGCATCATCAGTACTAACACCAGAAAATTGCTCTTTCATAACAAGATTTAATAGAGCAGGTTTAATTTCATAAAATTCTGCTGTAGAAGCAGGTGGAGCAATAGGAGTGCATATGAAATCATTGTTGTTTGTGCTAGTGAAGTCACACAACTTAGTGTTCTCAGGAGTACTCATTTTGAAAAACAAAATAAACTGAATTAAACAAGTAACTAATTTTTTTGTGTTTTTGATAAGAGAGCAAACAAACTAAATAAAAATAAACTAAGCAAGACAAATAACAAAGTAAAGAGATTGGGTGTGAGAGACTCCCCTTGCAGAAGCAATTCTGTTTTCCCCGGCAACGGCGCCAGAAAACGTGTTGGTGGCTCTAGGTTAATAGTGCCAGAAACAATGCTTGTACGTCACACGTCAGTTGGGAACCCCAAGAGGAAGGTATGATGAGTGCAGCAGTAAGTTTTCCCTCAGTATGAAACCAAGGTTTAATCGACCAGTAGGAAAACGAGGTTTGCTTCGAAGGTGTTGGTGGAGGAGTGTAGTGCGGCGCAACACCAGGGATTCCGGTGCCAACGTGGAACCTGCACAACACAATCAAATTACTTTGCCCCAACTTAACAGTGAGGTTGTCAATCTCACCGGCTTGCTGAAAACAAAGGGTTAAACGTATCGAATGGAAATGATGTTTGTTTGCATAAAACAGTAGAGAACAATGATTGCAGTAGATTGTATTTCAGATGTAAAAGAATGGACCGGGGTCCACAGTTCACTAGTGGTGTCTCTCCAATAAGATAACTAACATGCTGGGTAAACAAATTACAGCTGGGCAATTGACAATTGATAAGTGCATATAACATGCATGTGTGAGCTGTGGTGTCTACTATGAGATTCATTTGGGCATTACGACAAAGTACATAGACCGCTATCCAGCATGCATCTATGCCTAAATAGTCCACTTTCCGGTTAACATCCGTACCCCTTCCAGTATTAAGTTGCAAGCAACAGACAATTGCATTAAGTAATGTGCGTAATGTAAACAATACATTCATCCTTGAATAAAGCATTGCTGTTTTACCCCTAGTGGCAACAACACATCTACAACCTTAGAACTTGCTGTCACTATCCCAGGTTAAATAGAGGTTGAACCCAACTATCATGCATAAATACCCCCTCTTGGAGTTACAAGTATTCACGTGGCCAAGGCTTCAACAAGTAACGGAGAGCATGCAAGATCACAAATGACATAGACATGATAATATAATATTCAGCTCCACATAGGTATCAATATAAGTCAGATCCCAGCAAACACAACATGTAGCATTACAATAAGATGATCTTGATCATGATAGGCAGCTCACAAGATCTAAACATGATGGCACAAGTGGAGAAGACAACCATCTAGCTACTGCTATGGACCCATAGTCCAAGGATGAACTACTCACGCATCACTCCGGAGGCGGGCATGGCGATGTAGAGCCCTCCGGTGATGATTCCCCTCTCCGGCAGGGTGCCGGGAAGAGCTTCAGAACCCCCCGAGTTAGGGTTGACGACGGCGGCGGCAGCGAATATGTTCTGGATGAAAGGCTCGGTGTTTTAGGGTTTTCGCGTCTCGGGGAATAAATAGGCGAAGGGGCGATGTCGGCGGACCCCCGAGGGGCCCAAACCACCAGGCGCGGCTGTGGGCCCACGCGCCCCTGTGGTTTGGCCACCTCGTGGCTCTTCGTCTCTCCTTCGGACTCCGTGTACGTGCTGGAAAAATAGGGACCTGGCCTTTTGTTTCGTGCAATTCCGAGAATATTTCCAGAAGTAACTTTCTGAAACCAAAAACAGCAGAAAACAGGGAACTGGCACTGTGGCATCTTGTTAATAGGTTAGTCCCAGAAAATGCATAAAAGTGATACGAAGTGTATATAAAACATGTAGCAAATGGTATAATATAAGCATGGAACAGCAGAAATTATGGATACGTTGGAGACGTATCACATACCATATGTATACAACTGTTGTTGTGTGTTGTAAATGTGCAATATCCTACTCCGGGCTGTCACCGGCTTCACTTTCTCTCTAGTGAGTTTCTGCACTTAGAGGTGAAAACTCCCCTTTCGGGCGAACCAGATGGAATCTTGTGTTGATTTGGGTTAGACTTTGGTTTCTCACCTTCCTATGGCCTAACCTAACACAACCAAGCAAAAAAGTTCACTGGCCTACCCCCTTTCGACGCACGTTATGGGGGTATACGAAAATGTTAGGGGTTTTCCAGCGGATTCAGGGTTTCGCCGAAGCGGGGCCCGGAGCGTCGGAACCCCACCCAAACCTAGGTTGTGCCATACCATATGTATACAAGTGTTGTGTGTTGTAATGTGCAATATCCTACTCCGGGGTGTGACCGGCTCCACGACTTCACTTTCTCTCTAGTGAGTTTCTGCACTTAGAGGTGAAAACTCCCCTTCCGGGCGAATCAGATGGGAATATTGTGTTTATTTTTGATAGAGTTTGGTTTCCCACCTTCCTATGGACTAACCTAACACAACCAAGCAAA
Source organism: Poa pratensis (assembly GCA_947311845.1). Lineage (NCBI taxonomy): Eukaryota > Viridiplantae > Streptophyta > Magnoliopsida > Poales > Poaceae > Poa > Poa pratensis. The sequence goes on along the minus strand of CAMZMU010000049.1, from coordinate 50,986,042 downwards.
AAATTCCAATGGCCTACCCCCTTTCGACGCCGTTCAAGGGGGTAGACGAAACGTTAGGGTTTTTCAGTGGATCTAGGGTTTCGCCGAAGCGGGCCCGGAGCGTCGGAACCCCACCAAAACCAAGTTTGTGCCATACCATATGTATACAAGTGTGTTGTGTGTTTGAAATGTGAAAGATCCTACTCCGTTGTGACCGGCTTCACCGGCATCACTTTCTCTCTAGTAAGTTTCTACACTTAGAGGTAAAAACTCCCGTTTCGGGCAAACAAGGGGCAACTTGTGACAAATTGTGACAAAAGTTGTTTTCCACCTTCGTATGGACTAACCTAACACAACCAAGCAAAAAAGTTCACTAGCCTACCCCTTTCGACGCCGTTCAAGGGGGTAGACGAAAACGTTAGGGGTTTTTCCAGTTGATCTAGGGTTTCGCCGTAGCGGGGCCCGGAGCGTCGGAAACCCACCCAAAACCAAGGTTGTGACATACCATATGCATAAAAGTGTGTTGTGTGTTTCAAATGTGAAAGATCCTACTCCGTTGTGTGACCGGTTTCACCGACATCACTTTCTCTACTAAGTTTCTACACTTAGAGGTGAAAACCCGTTTCGGGCGAACGGGGGAAATCTTGTGAGAACTTGTGATAGAAGTTGGTATGGTTTGTTCCCATGACTAACCTAACACAACCAAGCAAAAAAGTCCACTGGCCTACCCTCTTTCGATGTCGTTCAAGTGGGTAGACGAAAACGTTAGGGTTTTTCTAGTGGATCTAGGATTTCGCCGAAGCGGGGCCCCGGAGCGTCGGAACCCCACCAAAACCAAGGTTGTGCCATACCATATGTATACAAGTGTGTTGTTTATTTGAAATGTGAAAGATCCTACTCCGTTATGTGACCGGCTTCACCGGCATCACTTTCTCTCTTGTAAGTTTCTACACTTAGAGGTGAAAACTCCCGTTTCGGGAGAACTAGGGGCAACCTTGTGAAAACTTGTGACAAAAGTTGGTTTCCCACCTTCCTATGGACTAACCTAACACAACCAAGCAAAAAAGTTCACTGGCCTACCCCTTTCGACGCCGTTCAAGGTGGTAGACGAAAACGTTAGTGTTTTTCCAGCGGATCTAGGGTTTCGCCGAAGCGGGGCCCCGGAGCGTCGGAACCCCACCAAAATTAAGGTTGTGCCATACCATATGTATACAAGTGTGTTGTGTGTTTCAAATGTGAAATATCCCACTCCGGGGTGTGACCGGCTTCACCGACTTCACTTCCTCTCTAGTGAGTTTCTGCACTTAGAGGTGAAAACTCCCGTTTCGGGCGAACCGGGGGCAACCTTGTGACAACTTGTGACAAAAGTTGGTTTGCTATGTTCCCATGGCCTAACCTAACACAACCAAGCAAAAAAGTCCACTGGCCTACCCCCTTTCGACGTCGGTCAAGGTGGTAGCGAAAATGTTAGGGTTTTTCCAGCGGATCTAGGGTTTCGCCGAAGCGGGTCCCCGGAGCGTCGGAACCCCACCAAAACCAAGGTTGTGCCATACCATATGTATACAAGTATGATGGGTGTTTCAAATGTCCAAGCTCGGGGGTAGATATGTGGGCCCCACCGGACTAGGGTTTCAATAAAACCGGATAGCTAGAGTGCTGGTGACGAGGGGTAGACTCATCAAGACCCATGGTTAAGGTCCCTAGGTTATGAATATGGGGGAGAGAACGTGGTAGAGCTGGAAGTATCGTCGGCTGACAAGCAGGGCAAAGATTTTACCCAGGTTCAGGGCCCTCGTGTGGAGGTAACACCCCTACGTCCTGCCTGTCTGTTATTGCTTTGTGAATATGATGGTTACAAGAGTCCCGGCGAGATGTCGATCTCGCTAGGGTTTTGGTGGCTCTGAAAGTACGTGGTCTGGTTCGATGGCCCTCCCAGTCCTTAAATAATAGGCTGGGTCTCGGGTGTTCGTAACCGACTCGATTTACAAGTAAGGAAACTCTAAACCGACTATTGCTTCGCCAAACTTGGAGGATACTCCATCTTCGTGGGCCTCCCTTCATGGGCTTCATGTAGGCTCTGATAGTTGGGCCTAGTCGATACGTGCACCAGGTACCCTCATGGTAGGGTACCCGATAGGCATACCCATGTCAGTAGCCCCCGAGTACTTGTCTGATTCGAAGAGTCGGGCATGGACTCATACATCATGCACGTTACATTTTTTACATCTGTATTTAGAATTCTTATGAAATAGCACATGTTGGCTATGTCGAGTGTTTCATCGACTATGAGTTTTTGCTTATGATAGTCAAGGGATATTAGCTTAGCAGGCCCGGCACACACGACGGATCGGGGCCAGTTAACTACCATTTGTGGCAAAACCATACTAGCTTTCAATCAAACTCGAGTCCCCGGACTCGAATCTGGAACAAACTGGACAGACTCGAAACAGCCGTTGAGGTCTTACGGAATCGAACTGCAGTATAATTTTGAATCAACCCAACGCGTCCGTCGGGGATAATTCATCATGTCTGCTGACACGGAAAATTTAAGGATAACGCTGCTGGAGCGGTCCTTAGCCCAGCTCGACTGATCGGTGGGTCTTACCTTTGCACTATGCATGCAGCATCCAAGGATCGTCGGATCAACTCGGGAATATTTTGAGTGTGATTTTGCTTATGAACTTAGTCGAATGTTTCGTCGACTGACACTTTTGCCATTATTCTATCGGGTGCGCGACAGCGCTCCCGATGGGAGTAGCCCCCGAGATTGTGCTTTATTGCTTGCAATGGAGGATAATCTCAAAATCTTTTACCCTGCACATTTTAGTCAAAGAAATTTTTTGATACGCTCCCGATGGGAGTATGATGCTGCAGTCGAAAGAATTTCGACTGGCCTCTATGACTTTGCTAAAAACCAACCGAGACTTATGCGAGAGACCACCCGAAGATATCATCGAGTGACTTTTATGCCAGTTGTGAAGATGAAACAACGTCAGCAATGACGCATTTTGCGACTGCATCTCTGACAAGCGGTGGCGTGCTTGGAGAGTTTGATAAGACGTGACCCTGTTTGTGGGCCCGTTTCTGCAGAGCTGACCAGGGATGACGCCGCGTGGACTTGATTTGACCGTTCTGGCGCGATTTTCACGGGGCGTGATGATGGTTTCCTGGATTCTCGTGCGTAGTGGGCGGAGTGGCCGGCGACGGTTGCTCTCCATGGCTGCCACGTGTATGGCCAGATTTCGCGCGGAGCGTATGCATCTGTTTTGACGGTTACGATCATTTTGCGATCTGTGGTAAATAGGGGGACGGCGCTGGCAGAGTTTTTTACTTGCCATTTGCTCCCTGCGCCGCCCCTCGTCTCATCTTCTTCCTCGCGCCCACCTCCATTGTTCTGCGCCCAAGCTCTTTCTCCCACACCCTCCACTGCTGCAATGGCGAAAGGTGGGGCTCCAAGCGTGGTGCTGCTGCCGCTGCCGCGACCGATGCGGCCAAGGGCAAAAGACCGTGGCGGGTACATCTGCGTCCGCGCCTGAAGAAGCAGCGGGGACTGGGCGAAGTCCACCATCAAGGACGCCCATTTGCTCAAGCTCCGCGAGCAGGGATATCTGCCACCCGCGGAGCAACTCGCCGTCCGCGCTCCATCGCCCAAGGAGGTATGCCCCGAACCACGCGCCAACGAGCGCGTTTGCTTTGCGGAGTTTGTGTCCAGGGGCTTCTCGCTTCCCCTCCACGACTTTGTTCGTGGCCTCCTTTATGCCTACGGGGTGCAGATCCACGATCTCACCCCGAACGGTATTATGCATATTGCGTGTTTTATCACGCTATGCGAGTGCTTCCTTGGCGTCGCACCCAGCTGGGCGCTATGGAAGACCATATTCATGGTGCGACCCAACAGAGGAGGTGGTCGCACCTACCCCGTGGGCGGCTGCGGCATCCAGGTGCGCAGCGACACCCGCTATTTCCGCCTGAAGACCGTCGACTCCGCGCAAGGCTGGAGGAAAGGGTGGTTTTATGCGAGTGTCGAGCAAGACGGAGTCGCCACCTTCTCGACTGCGGCTTACGTCAGGACCAAGGCGTGGGATCACCAGCTCTCAGCCGAAGAAATGGAGGAAGCACGCCCTTTGCTGACTCGAATCGACGGACTGCTGGACAAGGTCACAGGCCTTCATTTGATCGCCACCTTTGTAAAGAGGCGGTGTGGCCACTCCGTGCCCGAGCGCACCCCATGTGGGGTATGAGGGCGCGAGTGACTCCACTCGGATGAGCCCAGAGGAACTGTCAAGGAACGAGCTTGTGACGCACGTGCGCACATCACCAGCCTGACGACAGCCGACCCTTGCAACATCGATTGTCCCGTCACGCCATACGGGACGGAAAACCCTTTGCTTGAGGTATGTCTGTAGTTTAATAGTTTGCCACTCGTTTCTACGATATGTGTTTTTTGATTCTGACTTTGCAATTTGTGATGTATGCTATGCAGGGTCACTCGACTGCTGCCTCCCTTCCTCCTCTGCCTGAAAATGGCGAGACTGAAGAAACACAGGCACAGGTGGTGGACCCGAAAGGGGATCAGTCGCCCATCCCTTCTGCCACCACTTCACATGTGGAGGAGGTCGAGGAGGAAGCAGCAGAAGAGGTCCAATCTGAAGACAAGGCCACCTCTGACCAAGAAGTCGATACCGCGCCACCGAAGCGGCGTCGACTGGCCAAGAAGGCGCCTTCTGCTGTGAGTTCACCCGCGAGGGGCAGGGCTTGGAGGATGACGAGGAATCAGGCTCACCACCTGTTTTCCAAGCCGCTCCTTTGCGTGCGTGCTCAACAAGCTCAACTCTTCCTCTTCAGTCGAGTGGTACCCCAGCCTTTGGGGGACCAATTTTTGGCGACTCCGAAGATGAGGAAGATGAGGAGCACAGGTATGTGTTTTTGAGTATGATATGAGAATTTTGTGCTGTCACATATTTGTGCTGACCGTCTTTTTGCTTTGTTGTGTTGCCACAGCGCTGAAAACAATCAGCCTGGGACTCCTCCAGTCGAGAATGTTCCAACCCTGGAGCACTCGAATTGCACCGACTGGAAACGAGGCTGCCCAGCCAATGGCCACTGATGCTGTCGTTGAGACAGCCAAGGCGGCAACTCCAGATGTCGGGACATCAGTCGCGGCTCCTGAGCCGTGGATGAACCACGTAAGTAGCTTTTTGCTTGACCCGTTTAGTTGTAGGTCTGTGAGAGTTTGAATTTTTGCTGAATTCGTGTGCTTGCAGCCCTTCTACCACACCTTGGCAGATTCGCCAAGGCTTATGTCCAGGTGGAGCAGGAGAGGGATACCATGCGCGCCGAGCTAGAGCGGCTCAGTCGTGAGTTCTCCTTTTTGCTTTTGTTTTGCGAATTTCTTTTTGCAATGCTTGATTTTGTCGAGTATTGAATGCACGTGATTTTGCTGGGCCAGGCGAGAAGAAGGAGCTGGAAGACGCACTCGCCGCGCAGCGTCGAAGAAAGAGCTGGCTGCCGCCACCAACTCAGCCGCTGCACGCGAGCGAGGATATGCTGACCAGCTCGCGGCACTCGCGCAGGTCATGGGAGGTGAGTAATCTTTTCTCCTTTTGATATGACGATATAACTGTCGAGTGTCATGAAATGACTTTTGCCTTTTTGAATTGTGCAGAAGCTGTTGGCGCACCGGCCTCTGCGGACGTGGCGAGTGACGATCTTTCGCTGGAACAGGCTGTGGGCGGCTTAGGCGCCTATGCAACCAGGCGAAAGAAGCACTCGCCAAATCGACGAGCACACTTGGCGCTGTATACAAGGTGGTGTTCCCGACTGGCGTAGTGCCGTCGACGGATGACTTCGCCGACGTGTTTGGCCCCGGGACGTCCACCATGGCGGGTTTCGCTCGCGCCAACACGGTACGCGGATCCGAGTCCACCATCAAGCTTCTTATGGGACATGGGATAGATTGCGACTACGAGGCAGCACTGTCTGCGTTCCCTCGGAAGCCAGATGGGAAGCCCATTTCTCTGAAGGGGGTGAGCGGAGCCGCCGCGCGACTGGCCGAGGTTTTTATGAACACCATGGAGCGCCGGGCACTCGAGACTGCCAATCGTCTGCTTAGGAAATCGAATCTTAGGTTTAGGGTAGCTGTACCCTTTTGTTTTATGCCTTGTAATGATACCTTCTGAACTGCGCGAGTCTGCGCTTTGTTTGTGCTACCTTGTTTATGCAAACAGTCTTTTGCTAATGTCTTTCACTCGAAGAGTTGTATGCTTATGACATGAGTTTTAGCTTCTGACACAAACTTTGTGTTTGTGATTATGCTCTTTGAACAGTCACGAGAACCTGCTACTGCGACTAGTTCCTCGCAGGCTCCAATCACCACCCGATCCCAGGGTCAATGGTAAATGATGCCAAGGTGATGGAGTATATGAAGGCCAAATTTGTGAGAATGGAGCAAGATCTGAAGGACGCCCAGGCTGAGCTGAATCGATTGAGGGCGAGACCCGCGTTGGCCACCCAACGCGAGGAATATGTGCTCGGGGAGATGGATCTTGTGAACAGGCAACTCGAGTGTAAGTTCGAGTCTTGCTCTGTTTACAAGCTTTTTGCGTAGCTATTGTCCTTTTGATCTGACTGGTGCGCCCGTGTTTGTAGGCTTTGTCGACAACTTCCAGGCTGAAAAGATTCGCGTGGAAGGGCGTCTGGATAGCGTGGTTGACGACCCTACGACTGGGCGTCAACACTTTTGGCTTGATAGGTACCATGCCCGCATACTCGCCACCCTGAAGGATCGCGTCTGGCGAAGTGCTGAACTGCTGGAGTTATGCCGGGCAGCGTTTATTCGCCTGAACGAGACTCTTTTTCCTCGGGGCCACAACCACAAGGGATTCGTGCTTTGTTGAACATCTTCCGTCAAACAAATCCCATTCGAGAGTTGCTGTCTCAGAGACTTGTGATTGGAGCCAACGCTGCAATGGCGTATATGCGTAGTCGAAAACCAAGGTTGGTGTTGCGGACACCTGCAGCCGGAGAGGTTCTCGAACAAAAAGACCTGGATGACACGATCCAAGCTGCGGAGACACTAATCGAGTGCACTCGCGAACAGCTTTGCGGTCCCGAGCTGCCCGTAAAGGACGAGCCTGAGGATTAGAATAGTTTGCGAGTGCAATTTTTGTATAGGGGCAGCCCCCGAGTGTAATTTTTGACTCTTTGTATATTGTATAGTTTGTATACTTTGATTTTTTGTCGAGCCCCCGAGTCAGTCGAGCGGGGTTTGTGAAATATGTGTTGGTTGTGAACCAATGACTGTGCAGCCCCCGAGTATTCGAGTGCGGCTGCAGAGTTTTTGTGTTCTTTGTTTGGATCCTTGTTACGCAGCCCCCGAGCATTCGGGTGCGGCTAAGGCATTGTGTTTCTGCAAGAGCGAGAGCTCATTTGATCGATAACACAGCCCCCGAGGGTTTCGGGTGCGGTTAAGGTATGAATTATGCGGGTAGTAGCACAAAGAAGTCGAAGGAACATTGATTTTATTCCTCTTTTGAATGTTAGGCTGCAGGCCGCCTCATTAAAAACCTTCCAGTCCCCTTAGGTACCCTGGTAAGGAAAAGAGCGCGTCTGAAACCTGCAGCCATCCGACATATAGCCTATTACATTGTATGACTGTGAGCACTTTATGCGTAGAAACGGCGCAGATGCGCAACGTTCCAAGGATTATGAGAGAGTTCGCCTGTCTTCGCGTGCTTCAGTCGATATGCGCCTCCACCAAGGACCTCCGTGATGATGAAGGGACCTCCCATGGGGAAGCGAGCTTGTGCACCTTCTTTTGCTTCAGTCGAAGAACCAGGTCGCCAACGACGAAGGACCTGGTTCGCAGTCGACGGCTATGGTAGTTGCGAGATCCTGCTGGTAAACAGCTGTGCGGGCCAAGGCCGTGTCGCGCGCCTCATCGAGCAAGTCGACTGCGTCTTCGAGTGCTTCTTCCGCGTCTTCTTCATTGTATGCTTCAACTCGTGGCGCATTGAACCTTACATCTGATGGCAGAATTGCCTCTGCACCATAGACCATGAAGAATGGGGTGAACTGCGTAGAAGTGTTGGGAGTTGTGCGTAGGCTCCATAGCACAGATGGTAGTTCTTCGACCCAAGCACCCGCAGCTCTTTTGAGTGGCACCAGGAGGCGCTTCTTGATCCCACTCGTCACAAGTCCGTTGGCCTTTTCGACTTGGCCATTGGATTGTGGATGTGCCACGGATGCGTAGTTGAGCGTAATGTCCTGCTCTTTGCAGAAGGTTTTGAACTCCTCAGCCGTGAAGTTTGTGCCGTTATCAGTGATGATACTGTTTGGGACACCGAAGCGGTAGATGATGCTCTTTATGAAGTTGACTGCCGTAGTAGCAGTCGAATTTGTGATGGGGACCGCCTCGATCCACTTTGTGAACTTGTCGACTGCCACCAGTAGGTGAGTATGCCCGCCATGCGATGATTTTTTGAGTGGCCCAACCATATCGAGCCCCCATTGGGCGAAAGGCCAGGCCAGCGGTATAGTCTTCAACGCCGATGCGGGTGCGTGCGGCCTTGTTGCGAATTTCTGGCAGCCGACGCACCTTTTGACTATGTCCTCCGCGTCTTTGAGTGCTGTAGGCCAGTAAAACCCTGCGCGAAAGGCTTTGGCTACGAGTGATCGACTGCTGGCGTGATGCCCACAGGTACCTGCATGAATATCTCGAAGTATGGCTTGGCCATCTTCGAATGCGATGCATCTTTGGAACATACCTGATATGCTGCGCTTGTATAACTCGCCGTTGATAACGGTGTATGCTTTTGATCTTCGAGTCACGCGTCGGGACTCGGTTATGTCATCTGGTAGCTCGCCGCGGAGTATGTAAGCCAGAAAAGGTTGAGTCCAGTTGGCTCAATGAGGAGTACCTCGACTGGGGGGTCCTCTGTGCTGGCGCTTTGCTTTTGGCTGGCGTAGTCGACGGAGGAGGCTCTCGTTTCTCCTTGATAGATCTGTGTTCGATGCGCTCGAGGAAGACACCAGGTGGAATTTGTGCGCCAGTTGAGCCAAGATTGGCTAGCATGTCTGCTTCTTCGTTACTTTCCCTTCCTATGTGCCTCAACTCACAGCCCTCGAAGCTGCCCTCCAGTGTGTTGTACAGGTCGCGATAAGCGATCATGTTGTCCGCGATTGCGTCGCAGGCCTTCATTGTTTGCTGCACCACGAGATTGGAGTCGCCGTAGATCATCAATCGAGTGCACCCAAGTGCTTTTGCCATCCGCATGCCATGGATCAGGCCTCGTATTCAGCCTCGTTATTGGAGGGTAGTTTGAATCCCATCTGCAAAACATAACGTAGCTTGTCCCCTTTTGGTGATATGAGGATGACGCCTGCGCCTGCGCCTTCGTGTTTCTTGGACCCATCGAAGTACATGGTCCAGGAATTGGACACGTCTGGTGCTCCAGGTAATTGGGCCTCTATCCACTCGGTTGTGAAGTCGGGTAGGACTTGTGCTTTGATAGCCTTCGGGTGCTCGTACTTGATGTCTCTTGGAGCCAGCTCGATGAGCCATTTTGCGACTCGACCCGTTGCATTGGGGTTTGTGAGGATATCACCGATTGCTGAGTTACTTACCACGGTGATCGGGTGCTCGGTGAAGTAGTGTGTCAACTTCCTTGAGGACATGAATACAGCGTATGCCAGCTTTTGATAGTGCGGGTACCGCTGTTTTGATATGGAGAGAACCTCGCTCAGGTAGTAGACTGGACGTTGTATGCTTTGGATGTGCCCCTCCTCCATGCGTTCGACTACCAGTACGGTGCTCACCACCCTGTTTGTAGCCGAGACATACAGGTAGAGTGGTTCCCGTTCCTTAGGTGCGACGAGGATCGGAGGGCTTGTGAGGATCCGCTTGAGATCTGTGAAGGCTGCTTCAGCTTCTGGCGTCCACTCGAACTTGTCCGCCTTCTTCATCAGTCGATAGAATGGTAAGCCTTTTCACCCAGTTTGCTGATGAATCGACTGAGCGCTGCTACTCGTCCTGCTAGTTTCTGCACATCGTGAAGCTTTGAAGGCCTTTGCATTGTGAGGATGGCCTGTATTTTCTCCGGGTCTGCTTCGATTCCACGGGCAGAGACTAGGTACCCTAGGAGCTGCCCGGCTGGAACGCCGAACGTGCACTTCTTAGGATTGAGCTTGATATGGAAGCGTTTGAGGTTTGCGAACGTCTCCCTCAAATCGTCGAGTAGTGTGTGTTCTTCCCTTGTGGTAATGACAATGTCATCCACGTAGACCTGGACGTTGCGTCCGATTTGCTTTTTGAGGCAGTCCTGCATCATGCGCTGGTATGTTGCACCCGCGTTTTTGAGCCCAAAGGGCATAGTTGTGTAGCAGTAGACCCCGAGTGGGGTTATGAACGCCGTTTTTTCTTCGTCTTCTTGCTTCATCCTTATCTGGTGATAACCTGAGTAAGCATCCAGAAAGGAGAGTCGTGCGCATCCGGCGGTGGAGTCGACGATCTGGTCGATTCGGGGTAGCGGGAAGTGATCCTTTGGACAGCACTTGTTCAGCGCTGTGAAGTCCACGCACATCCGAAGGATGTCTGTATGCTTCTTCTCTACGAGTACGGGGTTGGCCACCCATTGTGATTTCTTGATTTCCCTAATGAATCCTGCTGCGAGTAACCGGTCGACTTCAGATTCGACTGCGGTTCGCTTTGGGCCGGAGATTCGACGCATCGTTTGCTTGACTGGCTTTGCATCTGGAAACAATTGGAGAGAGTGCTCGGCGAATTCCCTGGGAATACCTGGCATGTCGGCTGGACACCACGCAAATATTTCCCAGTTCTCACGGAGGAATTCGACGAGCGCGCCTTCCTATGCGATAGGCAGGCTCGAAGATATGTTGACTGTCTTGGACGGATCGGTCGGGTGCACCTGATGCGACCTTGTGTCATTTGTAGCATTGAAGGATCTGTCGACTGCCAACTTCTTATGCTCCGGAAGGAGTGTGCGGTCGTTGGAAATCGCCAGTCGGCGAGTGATTCTTCCACCCCGAACATCTCGGAGATTTTGCTGAACTCGCGGTCGCAAGCATCGGACCTTTGAAAGTTTCCACGGACAGTGATGACTCCCTTTGGTCCTGGCATCTTCAGCGTGAGGTACGCGTAGTGTGGCACCGCCATGAATCGAGCAAACGTCGGGCGACCAAGAATAGCATGGTATTGTGATTTCCAGTCGACGACCTCGAACTCAATCGACTCTGTCCTGAAGTGGCTTTTGTCCCCGAACGTAACGTCGAGTTGTATGGTGCCTTCTGGGCTAATTGCTTTGCCAGGAACAATACCGTGGAAGGTATTTGAAGATTTTGGGAGGTTTTCGACTGACCTGTTCATTTTGCGGAGCGTGTCCGCGAAGATGATGTTTATGCCGCTGCCTCCATCCATGAAGACCTTGGTCATGGCGTAGCCTCCTATTTGCGCGTCGAGTACCAGAGCCGCGTGCCCTGGTCGAACTACAGCTGGGGGATGATCCTCTCGACTGAAGCTTATGATGGTTTCCGATCCCTTCAGAAATTCGGCACGGCAGGAGGTGCCATGACAGCCATGTTCACTGTCGAGTGATTAGCTTTTGCTGCCTGTTGGAGGGGCGACCCTTTTGTATCATGTACATCTGCCCGTGGGGCTGTGGATATTGATCATCTTCCGCCCGTAGTACGGGTTGTATGGCACCTGCGAGGTTTGCGCCTGGAGCAGGCTGTGGTGGTGGTTGCGGTGGCGGCTGTGGCGCCATGAGAGCGGGCACAGCGTTCGGCTGTGGTGCGGGTGCAGGCGTGGGCTGAGCAGGTGCTGGGCCGTACCTTTTGAGTCGTATCATGTAGTCAGTCGCCATTTGGTCGAATTCCCTGCAGTTCCTTAGGGTGTGATTGGAGCGTAGTTTTCCGTCGTCCCCCTTGAAGAGGTGGAATCTGCACCAGTCGTCCATCTTTTCCTCGAATGACCGCTCGGGTTTTGCGTCGCTGCGTTTGCGCCATTCTTGCCTTTTGTAGCTGTCGCTCCGCTGCTCGCGATCTCGACTGTCCCGTCGATCATCCGAGCGTCGATTGCTTCTATCTTGGTCTCCCGGGTTGTGTGTATCCAGCCGCCATGAACTCGGGTCTGTTATCGTCGTAAGGACGTTTGGAACGTTTGCGCCTGCGATCTTCTCTGTATGAATCTCTGCGGCCTCGACTGCCGCTTTCGTAGTTGTCGCGTGGTGGGGAAGCACGGGATCTGCGTACAGAATCCTCTCCATCTGCCCACTCAGTCGCAACTTTGATGAGGTCAGCCAGGGAGGTTGGCTTTTCACGACCAGTGCCTCTTTGAAGTCCTTCCTGGCGAGACCTTGTATGAAGGCATCCATGGCCCTGTCTTCTGACACTTTGCCAACCGAATTGCGTATTTCGGTCCACCGCCGTATGTATGATCTCAACGACTCGTCTGATCGTTGAGTGCATGCCTTAATTCTCGAATGTCTTCGGGCGCTCACATAGAGGCTCGAAGTTTTTGATGAAGTCTCTGCGGAAATCGTCCCACGAGTCGTATGATGATGGAGGGAGCGCCTTGAGCCAGTCGCGGGCAGTTCCTTCGAGCATGAGTCGTATGTACTGCATCGCCGTGGTGTTCGTGCCACGCTGGCATGCCACGGCGAGTCTGTAATCTTCTAGCCACCCGGAAGGTTCTTGGCGACCGTTGTACTTGGGTTGTTCGCCTGTCAACTTGAACCTTTGGGCATCCGCGTCTCACGGATGCGTCGAGTGAAGCACAATGCTCCGCATGGCTCTGGTTCGCGATCAGAGTATGAATCGCTGCTATAGGATCTTCGAGATCTGCTTCTGCTGGACCTGTGCCGGCGCGTGCTTCTCCTTCCTTCATCCGAGTGGTGGCTGCGACCACTGCGATGATGTGCTGCGTGTCGTGAGTCGACTATGTCGCGATCGCGATTCCTTGCTGGAGTTTTGTCTTCTGGCTGTATAGCCTGTGCCGCTAGAGCTAGCGATTTGAGTTGTTGGCGATGCAGGGCTGCGTTAGGGTCATTCGCCGGAGGTTGCATTGCCTTGAGGTAAGCACCTACGGAGAATAATGCACCCGCAGCAGTTTTGGGCACTGGGATTCCGTTAGCGTCCTCTGTCATGAACGACAGGTTACGGGTGATTGCTACCCTTTCATGTTCTGGAAGGCTTGCCAACCGCGACCTAGGTCGTGGGGTTGGTTGCATTGTGGACCCGAGGGATTGCTCCCTTCTTCGGGCACTCGAGAGGCTGGCTTGCCTTTTGCGCTCTTCGAGCGTCGCTCGGTAGTTTTGCAGTCGAATTGACTCCTGCCAGTTGAAGTACTGGAAGGTCAACATCTCCTCTGGGGTGGAATTTGGTGGCATCATTGTGCACTCCTTTATGACTTTATCTGCTTTTGCTGCCATCTCCTCCGTGATTGTCAAGGTTGTGACCCCATCCGGCATGGTTACCGTGCATGGGAATTGTGCAGGCCTGCGAGCGGCTGCGTCTGCGGATGATTCTGCGGAGAAGGCCACGTAGACCTGATGGGGCGTGACCCGTGGACAGGTGTATGTGCTGTCGATTCCAGTCATGGACTCGACGTCGCCGTCGAGGCTCATGTCAGAGCCAGTGTGTTCATCGAGTAGATCTTCGAGGCGAATCTCGTTGTCGATGTGCTCATCGCCTATGCTCATCTCGGTGTTGGCGAAGCCATTATGGATTTCTGAGTCGAGGTTGGTGTTGGTGAAGATCTCCGAGTCGACGTTGCTGTCGTTATGAATCGCGGGCTCGTAGAAGTCATCGAGGGAGATCCCGCAGTCGAAACTCTCGTCGAGTGGTAGGTTGAAGTCGACGTTGCTTGTGCGGTATGCTGATTCTGCCTCCTCGCCTTGGAGTTCCGTCATCATGAACCTGTCGATCTCGCCGGTCGACATGGTTGTTGCGGGCGAGCAGGCTTCAGGAATCGACGACGGGGCGAGCGCAGTCGACGGAGCCTCGAGTGCGCCCAGCGCCAGTTGTTGCGGATCTGTCGAGTCCTGCGTGCCAAGATTGTTTACGAAAAAATTGAATGCTCCAACAGTCAAACTCAAACCTGATTCAAGGCCGGAAAACGCCTCCTGAAGCTCGGCGAGTGCGGATTGAAATTCATTGGAAGAGCAGATGCGCTTTTTGCAGGTGAAGCGGGCAGGCTGCCGCTTTTCGAGTGGATCGGCGAGTCGCCGTGTGTCGCCTGGATCGGCGAGTTGCTGTTTGCTGACATGGCCGGCGAGTTGCCGTTTGCAGATGAGATCGGCGAGTTGCCGTTTGCTGAGTCGGCGAGTTGCCGTTTGCTGTGATCGGCGATTTGCCGTTTGCTGTTGGGACCGGCGAAACTTCGAGTCCAGCGCTATTCTTTCCCACAGACGGCGCCACTTGACGAGGGGTAGACTCATCAAGACCCATGGTTAAGGTCCCTAGGTTATGAATATGGGGGAGAGAACGTGGTAGAGCTGGAAGTATCGTCGGCTGACAAGCAGGGCAAAGATTTTACCCAGGTTCAGGGCCCTCGTGTGGAGGTAACACCCCTACGTCCTGCCTGTCTGTTATTGCTTTGTGAATATGATGGTTACAAGAGTCCCGGCGAGATGTCGATCTCGCTAGGGTTTTGGTGGCTCTGAAAGTACGTGGTCTGGTTCGATGGCCCTCCCAGTCCTTAAATAATAGGCTGGGTCTCGGGTGTTCGTAACCGACTCGATTTACAAGTAAGGAAACTCTAAACCGACTATTGCTTCGCCAAACTTGGAGGATACTCCATCTTCGTGGGCCTCCCTTCATGGGCTTCATGTAGGCTCTGATAGTTGGGCCTAGTCGATACGTGCACCAGGTACCCTCATGGTAGGGTACCCGATAGGCATACCCATGTCAGCCGGAATCACTCAAAAATTTGCGTGTGGCCATACCATATAATAAAATAAATTATAATAAAACTCTATAAATTTATAATCTTATCTTTTATTTACTAATTGGAGGCACCATACGAGACACCACGTTAATCCTGGAGTTTAGAGAATTATGTCCATCGGATTAGCTAATAATCAATCTTGAGCCGTCAGATGATGTAGGCCGCGCGTCTCACACCCGAACGTCTCTTTTGATTCGGATCTGGTGTAGAAGGTCACGAGTTCGATCCAAAAGCAACTCACGCTAATCTAATGATTAATTAATGTTTTTGCCAATAAAAGATACCTGGCCGCGTACATCCGGAGCAGGCAGCAAAAAAATAGATTAGTACTAGCGATTGCAATGCTCACGGTTCCTCTCCGCCAATCTGACCGTCCGTGTACGCCGCCTCTGCTATCTGCGTCCTTCATGGCCTCGGGGAGTAATCCGGCCGCTATGTCACATCTAGAGATCAAGATCGAATAGGTTGAGAAGCCGCATGCATGTTCCTATGGTTACACGCCTCGGTGCGCGGCAGAAGGGCTGAACCTGCTGGATCGATCTGCCAATACCCGAGCTGATCTCAGGTACGCAATGGGTTCTTTGTTTTCTAATCAGATCCATGAACTGCTATGCTGATTGTCTCACGTCATGACCAGTTGTCTCCACCGATGCTATAACCTTGGACGATTCAATTCCAATTCGCTTAAACGTAAAAAAAATGTAAATATAGTTGGAAGTGATCGCATCTAGGCCATGGCTGAATAATTAATCCTATCATTATTTGCTAATCTTGCCGACTAATCCATGCACAATTTCTGGCCATGCATAGTTCCGCTGAATAATTAATCCCATCATTATTTGCTAATCTTGCCGGCTAATCCATGCACAATTCATGCATGCACGTAGTTTTCTGGCCATGCATAGTTTAGGGACATGGGCCTTGGTTTAAGTAATTAATTAGCAGCCACATGCATGTGTATAATTGTATACACGTAAACCGTATGGTCTACGATCATATGAGTTAGCTAAAATGTATAAACCCCTTTTATTTTTAAATACCATCTTCACATAATATTTCCTTTATTTTATTACGGCGTAACCGTTTTTATAATCGTTGGTTATTTTATTCTGAGACAAATTTGGGGTCAACATGAAGATAATATAGGCCGGGTGGGATGCATACACTAATGTTCATCAAATCAAATCAAAAGGAAAAAAATACATCACTACAACATCACGACATTCATTGAATGAGGGTGTGATCTAAAATGTTCTGCAACATACTGAAATTAGGTCAATCTTATATTTACTAATTGGAGGCACCGTAAGAGCCTCCACGTTAATCCTGGAGGTTAAACAATTTCATCCATCCAATTAACCGAAGATCCATCTACAGCCGTTGATGGAATCCACTTTTCCCGTGCGACGAGCCGACGGTATTGAGCCGGACTCTTTTTCCTATCCTTCCCGAATCGCATCTTGGCGATCTCGCGGATCCGAGTATTTCGGCCGCAAGGCTACGTTCATGGAATCCTGCAATTAATCGGGTAACAGCGATGCAAGATGCATGGGAAAAAAACGCCGTCGTCCGTCCCCACGGCGGGAGCGACCAAGCGCTGGATCGATCGATGTGGAAGTAGTCCCGCTGATATCCAGGTTTGCATTGCACCTTTTTTCCTAATCAGTTGAATAAGCTGCTCAGTATGTTTGATTGTCTCGCGTCACCAACCTATAACTTCGGATGATTCAATTGCAGGCTTACCTAGAAGCTTGATCTCCCGGTGATTTACTTTTTGCACACCGTTGCATGCCTGCATGCTGGCGCTTGGTTTTATCCCCACGATGTATTTATTCCTTACTAAGCTTCAAGCAATTAGTTTAGTATGTCGCCCTACTAGCTGGTTGCCTCTATAAGATTTAAATTTAATTAGGAAGTGATCAGTGTGTAAAGTTATATACAGCTTTTCGGTAGGTAATTTCCTGATAGAAAATATTACTATGGTCCTTCAGATAAATAAATATTCTTTCTGATAGACTTTTACGCATCACGACTAATCTTATTTTTCACCCATGTTAATAAAAATTATAATATAACAGTTTTATCAAAAATAATCGTTGTGCTAGCTGTTGTATTTGCAGCATCCGATTTCTCTTGACAGTTTGCAGAAGCCAAATTATTATGACCAAAAGCTTGCTTGATGGAATTATACCACATGTACCAGTGTAAGCACTGTACGTACCAGAGAAGCAAGCAGACAAGACGAGGAACTCAACAGTTACAAATTCAGGCCATATTTGATCTTAGTTTTCCATAGTTTTTACAAAATATTTTGCATCACTTACTCAGAATAAATGGATGCTTTATTTTTTAGCTTATAGCCATCTCCATAACAATTTGAACCTTTTGCAGCAAACTCTTTGTACATATATCATTTACTATATGCATAGATACCTTATAAATATTCAAGTGTTGAATCTAGAAAATTTAAAACATAGATCAAATAGTTTGGAATGCAATAGGTGTCAAGTCGGACATCTCCGAAAAACACTATTATATAACAGTTTCTATCGAATTTTTTTTTGTTGTGCTATTCAATTTGTGGTATCCAATTTCTCTTGACTTCGGTTTGCAATATCCAA
Organism: Poa pratensis; assembly: GCA_947311845.1. Taxonomy (NCBI): domain Eukaryota; kingdom Viridiplantae; phylum Streptophyta; class Magnoliopsida; order Poales; family Poaceae; genus Poa; species Poa pratensis. The sequence goes on along the minus strand of CAMZMU010000049.1, from coordinate 50,968,480 downwards.
ATTATTAAAGTTGCATGTTTCAGTCTCAAAGAAAACTTTCGTAAGAATTATAGCATATGTGTACCAGTGTAGGCATCCTATGGACCATGCAAGCAAGCATAAGGGAGGAGGAGCTCAACAGTTACAAATTAAAGCCCATACTGGAATTCACATGGGTTTGCGAACCATAACTTTTATTGTTGAATTTGAAAAAATATTTGTAGAGAAAGCTTAGGTGCACTTTCTTAGAACACATTGATGGTTTAAATTCAGAGTTAATAGCCATCCCGGTAATGCTATGTGAACCTTTCCATCCATGCTTTGCACATGTATCTTTTACTATACTACTATATGTAGACTCCCTAGAAATTTTCATCTTCAATCTTGAAAGAGAAAACATGTGTTATATAGCAGTTTCTATCAGAAAAATTAGTTTGTGTGCTATTGTATTTGCAACATTCGAATTATTATGGTTCTTTCAGTCTCAAAGAAAATAGTTTGCGTGCTATAATAAAACAATTTCTACCAATGTAGGCACTGTATGGACCACAAAACAAGCAGACGAGAGGAGAAGCTCAACGGTTACAAATTCAATCTCATCTTTGACCTTCAAGGTTAGATTTTCCGTAGCTTTTAATTATTAAATTTCATTAAATCTTGGGAGAGAAGTTTATGTTGCATTTTCTAGGATCAATGCTTTGAAGTAAGGCCATCCCCGTAGGGCCATTCAAACCTTTCCAGCAGCGATTTCTACAATATATTTTACTGTACTATATGTACACTCCTTAGGAATTTTCATGTTAAATCTAGAAAACAAAAAAAATCCAATATTTGGGATAACACTTGGCGTCCTTTCGGACATCTCCAACGATGTGGCATGCTAAGTAATTTTCATGTAATGGAATTTCCTAGGCATTGAAAACAAAAACACCTTTTAATTCATGATGGCAAAAAAAAATTGCACCACAGCTTCTCAAAAGTTTCTTGCTTTTTATCTGAGATACTTACCAAAGTACTATTTTTGGCATGCATATCGGTTTATGTGTGGAAATAAGTTTGAATTGTTGAGTTTTATTTTAGTCTGGAACTATGTATGTTACCATGAGATAAGAGAAATTAACGGACATGTGAGCATAATTCTTTTACGAAACTTCCTTCTTTTTAATGTTAGTGAATTTGTAGAAGGCCTAACAATGTAGACATGTAAAATATGGTTGACAATCAAATCAAGTAGTATATGTAATATCTATGAATATTATCCCATTTAATAGTCTTATAAGTCTTACAAATGACATAAAGGAAACAAGTGAGTATTAGGGTATAGATATTCAACAATTAACCTTGCAAGATGTAATGTTCTTATATAAAATCGACATGTATGGTATCAGTCTTGAAATTGGTGGGCGTATATTAAAATTCTAATAATTTATTATAGTATTTTCTTGCTTAAGTTGTGTCATGGTCTGCATATAAAGCACCATACTGTATAATTGCATTATTGACCACCTCTTTCTCGCATGACGACGGGAGTTTTAGAGGCAACAAGAATCCAAGTACACAAAATGTCTCTAATCATTTCTCATTATTTTATGGAGGATTGGTATAAGCAGCAAAACTAGAAATAGTTAGTGACGTATGATACACTAACAATTTCGAACCGTAGGAATGCCCCCCAAAAAAAAGGTAGCCCGTGCGGATGCACGGGTTGATGACTAGTATTACTAATTGGTGGCACCATACGAGGCTCCACGTTAATCCTAGAGATTAACAATTTTTGTCCGTAGGATACAAAACGTAATATGTCTAAACCGTCCGATTTAAGCTGTCGCCCGACGTATCACGCAGGACCCTCCAACACGATCTACACGATCCGGTGGCGATGAGTTCGAATCACGTATCCGCCGTATTAATTAGGCTCTGATTAATTCGTGCCTCCGGACGCAGGGATGGCAGTCGTCTCTGTCCCCGAGGCAAATCTGCATCGATCATATGGATGGCGCGTCTCCACGGCGGCGATGGCCGAAGTTTACACCATCCCGGATGCGCACGTCACGAGCCTATCCATCTTGCGCAGATTACACGGCAAAGGATTGCATGGGGCGCCTGCGCGCGGGGAGTGGTCAGGTCGGTACCTTTTTCTGCTTTTTATATTCAGCCTTTGCTCTTACAAGATTAGTGGATTATTGCATCGTTGCTCATGTATTGGTGATTTTTTGTTTCCTGTATGGATGCAATCAACGCTGATTCAAGAAGCTAGACTGCTTTGCTCCTACGTGTGTTTTGCTTCGACCAAAACCACCGATCAACGGCGAATCATTCATGAGCATGCCAGCCTTTGCTCTTACAAGATTAGTGGATTATTGCATCGTTGCTCATGTATTGGTGATTTTTTGTTTCCTGTATGGATGCAATCAACGCTGATTCAAGAAGCTAGACTGCTTTGCTCCTACGTGTGTTTTGCTTCGACCAAAACCACCGATCAACGGCGAATCATTCATGAGCATTGCATGCTGAGCCAGCTCTTGAAGTACACGACCTGTCAAGCATATGAGCCAACGAAGGATACTGGAGCAAGAATGGCACATCGGGAATCGATCTGTTTCAGGTAGAGTTTGCATCCTGCCTTATTTTATTTTTTATGTAACCACTTAATAATTGACCAGTTTGACGTGTAGTTCTCATTACAAAAAGCTGATGTAAATTGTCCTGTTTTTGGTCTAATATATCTACTGCAGATTTCTGAACTGAGAGAGTTAATAAAAATATAATATGGTATATTCCACAGATGCAAGAAACGGATATGTCAAGGTAAATCATCGTACTCGACGGGTCAAAGCATTTGCCAATAGAGGATGCGTTAACAAGGATGACACGTCTGGTATCAGATCGATATGTTTGTGCTATTCTTTGCATCATGTTTGATCATTTCGGTTTGCATCTGGCAATTTAATAATTGACCAGCTGAACGTGTAATTCTCACTATTGAGCTGATCAAAATTGTGTTTTTTGGCTAATATTTCTACCGCCAGGATTTGGAGGATTGAAACAATTATACAAGGGTATATGCCACAATTGTGAAAACCAAAAAGGGCAAGGAATATGATAGCTACTCGACGTGTCAGAGCATGTTCTAACCGAGGATGCGTGAGCAAGGATGACACATCAGGGTATGAGATCGATATGGTTCAGGTACTGTTTGCATCCTGCTTTAATATTTTGATTTGCATCGAGACATCTAATAATTCGCCAGCTCGAGATGCAGTTCTAACAAAAGACCTGATTCATTGTTTCGGGGTTATAACGTATCGACTGTAGGTTTACGTTTGAAGGGTTCAAACTAATATACAGTGGTATATGTCACGGTTGATAAGACAAGGTATACCATGCTGCTACATCGGTTGGAAATGTCTACTGTTACATGCTTTGTCATATATATCTCAGTTTTTTTGTCTTACCACTCATTATTGGAAATTTCTATTTTTTAATATTCAATTCATATAAATCTAATGGACATATGATCATGGTTAATCTAATCCCTAACGAAATCATATGGTGTACTTTATAGACGATTTCTCTCTAAAAATGTTCCGTTTTGCAGTAAGAACGCCACATGTAAAATCTTGAAAGTGAAATAGATGAAACGCTTCTGGAAATGTTCTTCAATTACAACTTTAACCAGCATGCACAAGAGTTGGTTGGACTGGCTTGAATTATTGCAATACAACACAATGTAAAAAGGTAATATTAAGTATCTATTTTGTAGCCATTGCAGCAGCGTTTGATGGATTATGGTGTGGAGAAAGCAAAGTAGATCTGAACATTTCAGAGTCCAAGATTATTCACATGTATTTGTAAGATATAGATTTCACGATGGATATCAAACTTTTAAAAAAATGAATAAAAGACACCTATATATAATGATATTTGTCCATCACAGAAAACTGGAGAAAGGCATGAGCTAATTATTATTTTGTGGCTATTTTATAGTAGTGCATATTAATCAATACTTTATCCATTTTGTGATAGGAACCAAACAATATTGTATATCATACACGCACTATTAAAATAAGTAGTTACACAAATCTTTACATATATTTCATAGTTCTGTTTTTTACAAGATTTCAAAGAAAACAGTTTTAAACCTTCTATGTGTTGAACAAAGTAGTATGAAGTTTTTGTAGTAGAAATAGGCATTATTACATATTGGTAATGTGTCAATTTTCTAACTAAAAATTATCGTGTTCCTAACAAAGGATTACAAAATAAGTTGGTACATACTTCAATTAACATACATATTTATTCATATATAATCTATTCAGTTTTACCCAAAGTTTTATAGTACTTCAACTATTGATACCCAAGCCCGTGCGAATGCACAGGTTGACGACTAGTGTAATAAATTATAATGGTTTACAATATTAAAATTAAATAATATGAAAAAAAGGAAAAAAAGCCTACGCCGAGCCGTCGGCGTAGGTCCACCTTATCTACTTGACCCACCGCACCTACCTCAACCACCATATCCACCCGCGCGCCGCTCTCCTGTCCAACCCCGCACGCCGCCGCTGCTGTCCGCCGGCCGTCCCTAGCCGTCCTCCTCCGCCGCCGCCTCTAGCTGTCCTCCTCCGCCTCCCGCTACTCCTCCGCCTCCGCGGCCGGCTGCCACTCGCCCGCACCTCGCCGCGCCTCCCCCGCACCTCGCCTGCCTCCCCCGACCTCGCCGCGCCTCCCCCGCACCTCGCCTGCCTCCCCCGACCGCATCCGCGCCTCCCCCGACACCCGGCCGCGCCTCCAACGACCTCGCCGCGCCTCCCGCTCCTCCTCCGCCTCCGCGGCCGGCTGCCACTCGCCTGCACCTTGCCGCGCCTCCCCCGCACCTCGCCTGCCTCCCCCGACCTCGTCGCGCCTCCCCCGATCGCATCCGCGCCTCCCCCGACACTCGGCCGCGCCTCCAACGACCTCGCCGCGCCTCCCGCTCCTCCTCCGCCTCCACGGCCGGCTGCCACTCGCCTGCACCTTGCCGCGCCTCGCCCGACCGCATCCGCGCCTCCCCCGACACCCGGCCACGCCTCCAACGACCTCGCCGCGCCTCCCCCGACCTCGCCTGCTCCGCCGCAGGTACCCTCCGCGCCGCCAGGTGCTCCCCGCCCCCTCCCCTATTTTCTGTGTATTTTAGATTTAGGCCTCCTTTGATTCGTGGGAAGCTACAGTAAAAAATTTAGGTGTTAGTGTTTACATATATTCATTTCATATATGACTAACCCCTGTATCAAATGCTTTTACTTAACTAAGTATCATGTCGGAGCCGGAGCGAAAGTTTCGTGGTGTTCACCGGAGACCCACGAAGATCCCGACTTGGGCAGCTCAGATCACAGTGGATCACAGGAAGATCCAGCTTGGCACTTTCAGGTGCCCGTGGCAGGCGGCCCGTGCCTACGACCGCGCGGTGGTCCAGCACTTTGGGGCGAGAGCGATCCTCAACTTTGAGGATGAGCGGAGCGTGACGCATATGTTAGCACCGGATGGCATGAGGATCGCGACGAGGGCCGAGGAGAGGGAGCACCGGCAGGCAGAGAGGCTGCTCAGGGCGCGCCACCAGCGCGAGGAGGATGACCCCTTGGTCAAGGATCTTCTCCTTGCTCCCCAGGTGATGGCGGTCCAGTATCAGGTCCTCAGCGAGAGCCGGCTGCAGCGCGGGCAGGGCGAGGCCGGCCCCTCCAGCACGCAGCAGCAGGGCGAGGTCGGCCCCTCCGGCACGTAGCAGTAGGAGGACTCTAGCAGCACCCTGTCCTCTTGGTGGGACCGCTTGGACGACGTCACTGACACCGGCGCGAGTCGAGTTTAGGATGTCTATCATCCTACCTGTCGTACTACTAGACTGATCTTGCTACCTGTTGTACTGCTAGACTTATCATGCATGCTACCTATGTATTATTGTGCTACTTGTCTATATGTGTTATGTTTAGCTAATATGGTTACATCGTTCTATGGTTTATTCTGTTTTATGTTTAATTAAGCTTGCATGATCCTCTATATAGGTATAATCTAATGTGTCGATCCGCATCATATGCATCGACGACCAGACCGAGAGTAGTTTACATTGGTTGCATCCAACCTCTATAAAAGTACTTGCATATGTTCCTCCATCGTATCAAGGAGAGACGGAGAGAGATAGCAGAAAAACGCAAAGCAAGTTCCAATAGATAGCTAAGGGTAAATAAAATTGACATATCCAGTTAACCATATTCAGCTTTAAGGCCCATATGTTGATTGTGTGCTTTTTCAGATGACGTAGCTTCCCGCCAGCCAGCATCGTCGGTCCCGCGCGTCGTTGCGGGGCTTCTTCACCAGCTGAGGAGGGGCCACCTCGGTGCCCCTGTTTCATCGCCCTGCTTCCGGAGCATGTCCTCGACCTTCTCCGGCCACCGATCACGCATTGAGGGTATAAATCTTTCGCCTCTCTTGCTGCATAGGTTTATTTTTGTCTAGATCACCAAGTCAGTCGCGTAACGCGAGTCAGATCCCGTCCGGAAGGGTTACAAATTTATAAATATGCAGGATTGTCCATCTTTGCATATTTATAACTGTAACTCTTCCGGATTGTCCTGTTGGACAGCGCGAGTATGTGTAGATCGAGTCATGTTCCATGTTCTACCCCTTCCCGAGACGGAATTTCGGTAGCACCTCCCCGTTGTTCTTCGGATGCACACCCTCTCGGCTTGACAAGCTCGAGACGTGTATTCTGAAGAACAGCGGGGAGGTGCTGCCGAAATTCCGTCTCGGGTCGGGGTAGAACATGGAACACGACTCGATCTACACATACTCGGGTGGGATAGGGCCTTCCTATTAGAAGTTTAGGTGAACCCTTGCATGCTGTAAAAGATAAAATTTGGCCGTAATAAATTGGTGACATTGAATAAATTTACGGTGACATTGCATGCATTTAATTTCATATTATTATTATTTGGCTCATAGGAAAGCAGAGGATGGCTGATAATGGGTGGATGTACAGTGGCCGAACTAGTCAGGTTGACAGAACAGACGAGTGGGTATGGAAGACCAGTTTGTTAGTGAACGAGTTTGCGCGTGGTTCAAAAAGTCAGGCATGCGTCCAAACTGCCCTTGCGTTCGTTGCAAGATGCGTAAACGTCAGGGAAAGGATGAGATGACTAAACACCTCTGGTCTCATGGGTATATGCCGAACTTCGTAACGACAGTCGACTTTGATGACTACGAACGCGAGAATGGTAGGGTGATGCGGCAGCGGATCAATGGCAATGAAGATGATGGGATTAGAAACTGGCTAGATGATCTCCGTGATGGCGACGTGCCAGATTCGCCACCCTCACAGGAGGAACCGCCAGAACCGGAGGAGCCTCCAGAACCGGAGGAACCGCGTGAACCAGAGGACCCGGAGCCAACCGCGAAGGCCTTCTTTGATATGATGGCCTCGGCTCAGAGGCCTCTGTTCGAGGGTGCAAAAATTTCTCAGCTCGATGCCATCTCGCAAGCACTAGCCATAAAGCTCGAGTACGGCAACACCCGTTCATGCTTTGAAGCGCATCTGCAAACTTATGGTAACATGTTGCCCGAAGGGCATTGTCTGCCCAAAAGCATGTACGAAACGAAGAAAATCCTGCGAGATCTTAGCATGGATTATAAAAAGATAGATTGTTGTCCAAAAGGATGCCTTTTTTTTTTGAAACAGTTTGCGGATGACAAGTACTGTAGCATGTGTGGGGCCTCTAGGTATCATGAGGTAAACGAAGCCGATGGTCAGAAGACGCAGACAAAAGTCACCATTAAGATTCTTCGTTACCTCCCATTCATAAACAGAATCAAGCGGCTTTACATGAACAAAGAGTCTGCCACACAGATGCAGTGGCACAAGACGGGTAAGAGATACAAGGATGAGCACAGACGGGTAAAGATGGGACATCCATCTGATGGTACGGCATGGAAGAACTTTGATATGAAACACCCCGATGAGGCAGCAGAGGCTCGAAACGTTAGAATCGCGATAGCAACCGATGGATTCAATCCATATGGTATGTCGACTGCCTCGTAAAGCTACTGGCCCGTGTTTGTTATTCCGCTCAATCTCCCTCCCGGAGCCCTAATGCAAAAGAAGACCATATTCCTATCGCTGATCATTCCAGGTCCTGAATACCCGGGGAAGAATTTAAGTGTCTACATGCAGCCGATTGTGGATGATCTGAACCACTCTTGGCACCACAGGACATTGACATATGATCGTGCATCGAAGACAAACTTCTTGATGAAAGTTTGGTTCCACAATTCCATGCACGACATGCCCGGGTACGCCCTAGTCTGCGGATGGTGTACAGCTGGTAAGTGGCCATGCCCAATGTGCAGGAACCGACTTGAGTTCATGTGGCTAAGCGCGGGTAAGAAGTATTCCGCGTTTGACACACATCGAAAGTTCCTCAAAAGAGGGCATCGGTTTAGAGAAGACAAAAAGAACTTCAAGAAGGGCAGAGTTGAGCATGAAGAAAAAGAGATACCAACTTTCGATGGTGCAGCTGTTGATGCCGAGCTAAGTGCTCTCGTGCCTGCTGGGGGAAATGGCCCATGATATGTGGGATATGGTGTGACGCACAACTGGACTCACGTGGCAGGCTTGACGCAGCTCGAATATTACAAGGACCTCGAACTTCCCCATAGCATCGATGTGATGCACACCGAAAAGAATGTTGGAGAGTCCCTCTTTCACACAGTCCTGAACATTCCTGAGAAGTCGAAGGATAATGTTAAGGCTAGAGTCGATGTCAAGAAGCTCTGTGATAGGAAGAGATTACACATGAAGCCTCCTGAAGGCCGTCGAAAGAACTGGTTCGAGCTGCATGCCGACTTCTGCCTTAATAGTATGCAAAAGGCTGAGGCATTCTTTTGGCTCAAATTCGTCGTGATGTTCCCTGATGGCTATTGTTCGAATATAAGTAAGGGAGTCAATATAAAATCAGGAAAAGTCACCGGGCTCAAGAGTCACGACTATCATATATGGATTGAGCGGCTGCTGCCGGTGATGGTTCGAGGGTATCTCCCCGACCGTGTCTGGCGAGTGCTCGCGGAGTTGAGCCATTTCTTTCGCACGCTCTGTGCTAAGCAGTTATGTCCCCTGATTATTCAGAAGCTGCATGATCTAGTGCCGAGTTGCTATGCAACTTAGAGACGATATTTCCGCCAGGATTCTTTACTCCGATGGCACATCTTGTTGTGCATCTCGCGAACGAGGCACTCTTGGGTGGACCGGTGCAGTTTCGTTGGCAGTTTTGTATTGAGGGAGAGTTTAAGTATATTCGAACCAAATGTGGAAACAAAAATAAGATTGAAGCAGCATAACTGAGGCAACTATCCTCCAGGAGATGACAGACGCCAGGCTAACGTACTATCCCGATGATGTTCCCACTATGCATAACCAGGCCTCTCGGTACAATGTCGACGAGCCCAAGCAAGACCCCAAGCTCGCCCTCTTCCAGTTTCCCAGTGGCAAGGCCGGTGGCGCAAAAGGTATACCTTGACCAATGAAGAGCTGGAGTGCATAATGCTCTATGTGCTTATGAACATGAAGGAAGTGGTCCGCGACGGGGAGGAGGAAGAGGGCAGTTTCCTTAGGTAAAATGGTGAACAAATTACTTTGCAACTACTAACTCGATTTTGGTCTAATACGTATTTTCTCCTTTTAGCAATTCAAGGATGAAACGTGGTCGGGAACATCAGAGGGACCCGATGAAGCCGAGCTGGACACTCTTTTGAAAGAGGTGCCCCCGGAAAGAAAAAATTCACGGCTTGGTTCAGGGAAAAGGTAATTTCTAACCTGTCCCTTCTACCTTGCAATCCGTGTCTTGTCCCTCCTACTAATGCACAAACAATTTGTACTTGTAGGGAGCTGATCCCAACGTTGTGATGTCCAATGAGTTGAGATGTGTCTCCCAAGGTTGTAACCGTAGAGTCAAGATGTATGAGAAGTATGATGTGAATGGGTACCGCTTCCATACAGAGTTTCACCAGAACAGTCGGCCTAATGCAAAGACTATAAATACCGGGGTCTTCACCAAAGGATCCGATGAATTTGATTACTACGGAAGGTTACAGAACGTATACGAGCTGACGTTCAATAACACGAACATAGAACTCAAGCTCGTTGTGTTCAAATGCCATTGGTTCGACCCTGTGGATGGACTTAAAAGTACCCCTTCCATTGGGTTAGTTGAAGTTAAGCCTTCAACCACCTACCATGGATCCGATGTCTTTGTTGTGGCTCACCAAGCCAGGCAAGTTTATTATTTGCCCTACCCATGCAAGAAAGAGGGACTCATTGGCTGGGAAGTCGTGTTCCATGTATCGCCACATGGTAAGCTACCCATGCCCTCGGAAGATGATTACAACAACATTGACCCTAAAACATACGAGGGGATTTTCTATCAAGAGGAACAAACCTTTGGGGACTTTGGCATACAAGGTCTTGAGGACCGCGAGGACAATGCACAGACAGGTGGTGACTTTGTGGTGGATGTAAAGGACATAGATATGCTCAACAACTTACATTGTGATGACGATGATGAGCCTCCACCGTGCGATGAGGTTCCAACTTACACACGTGATAGTGATGTTGATAGTGATGATGAGAACCCAAGACTTAATTATGAGACTGATGATTCGGGTGAGGGTCTTTTATGTCCGTATGCGTAGTATTTACTTTTCAACATGCTTAGTCTTTCAACATGCTTCTTCTTAATTGCATTACATCTTTATTCTTATTTTCTACATTTTATTATGTCTTTATTATGCTTAGTATTTATTTTTCAACATGTTGTTTACCCTTTCTCAATGCAGGTGATTGACCAAGATGAGCCAAGGCAATGAATCATCGGCCTCAGATATCGGTACCTCGAGCTCTCAGGAGATGTAGGATGTGTCCGGGTGTGTTTGTCTGAATGTTTGGATGAATTCGAACTATGTTTGTGTCATTTGGAGTTTGTATGAATTCGAATTGTGTTTGAGTCATTTGGATTTTGTATGATGGTTTGGATTATATATGTGATGTTCTGTGATGTTTTAAAATTTGTGCAATTTTAATTGTATTTAAAATGTGCTAGAAACCAGCAGAACCAATTTGCAGAAACTAACAAATTATGGTCACCCATACGCCGATGGCATTGCCGTCGGCGTAGGATCCCGGCCGGACGCACAGGATGCTGCCACGTCGCCCGAAGCGGACCATATGGTCACCCATACACCGACAGCAATAGGTCATCTCCCAGGCGCCCAGGAAGCGGCCACGTGGCGCTCAGAGGCCGACGGCAATGCCGTCGGCGTATGTTGAGCTAACGGAAACGTGGGGATGCCATCTTGTGGGGCCCACCGGAGCGTACGCCGACGGCCGCCGCAGACGCCGACGGCAGTTTGGGTACGCCGACAGTTCGAGATGCCGACGGCCGCCGTCGGCGTATGTATACGCCGACGGCATTCATGCATACGCCGACGGCGTCCGACCGTCGGCGTCTTGGTCGATTCCTGTAGTGTAACTCGTGTTTTTATACATAGTGGCGTCGACTGAAACCATCCATCTTGAATACTTTGTAACGTCCGTCTTGATAGCGATGACTGGAGGAGCAAAAATAGGCCGACCCTTACGACCCTTGGAGGATTGTGTTTCCTTGTGTGACGCTTTGAGGAGTCGACTCAGTTAACCGAGTAAGAGCATCTCCACCGGGGCCCTCCAAATTCGTGTCCGGCACCCCCCAATAGAGGCCCAATTGGGGGGTGCCGGACATGTATCCGCCCATGTTTTCGACCGCGCCCACAGCGGCGCACCCCAAACGTCCGCCCCCCAAAACTCGACATATGATCGAACACCTTGCGGGCGTTCAAATTGACTCCAAAAAAAACTGAAACGATTCAAATTTCATTCATATTTCTTATATATTACAAATATTTTGAATGAAATTTGAAAACCCTAACCGCCGCCTAGCCTACTCCCTGTCCCACCACGATTCGTCGTCATCGATGTCGTCCTCGATCTTCACCACCGCCACGGAGGAGGCAGCACAGCTGGAGGAGGCGCCATCGTGGCCTGGCGCACGGCTGGAGGAGGCGCCGTCGTGGCGGCTGGTGGAGGGGCCGCCGGAGGAGGAGGAGGAGGCTGTCATCGCCAGGGTCGCCATGAGGCCCGGCGAGTCGTGCTCGATTTCGACCACCGACTCGGAGAGCACCGCCAGCAAGCCCGGGCTGTCGCCGTCGTGCTCGTTCCGCATCTCGGACGACACGTCGTAGCCGTATGGGATTGTCTCCACCGGCATTGCCTCCGCCCTGGGGCGACGGAGGAAGAGGCGCCTGCGCGGGCGTGGTGGCGAACGCTGACGGCGTTCGTGGATGTTGATGCCGCCTCCACGACGCGGCGGTGAGCGGCGCTCCTCCTTCACCACCTGGCGTGGCACGGGGCGCGGTGGAGGGAAGCGCGGCACCGGAGGAAGGAGGCGGAAGGGGATGGCGTTGCCCGTGGCAACGTGTCGGTGCGCGGCTTCGATCGCGGAGGCAACCGTGTGGCCGGTTGCCACCCACCATTCTTTGCGGCCGCCGGTGTTGTGTCGCGTCTCGCGCGATCTGGGACCGTTATTGGTGGCGATGACCGCTGCCCGGTCGCGCTCGAAGCGCTCCATCCAACGGTCCCAGTTGGCCTGGCCATCGTCGTTCTCGGGGAGGCGCCGCTCCGCCGGCGTCATCCAGCTCCGCCGGCGAGCGATGAATCGCCTCATGTGCTCGGGCTTGTCGGGCAGCGGTGGCACGGCTAGCCCGCCGGCCGAGATGGCCCAGTGCTTGGGCAGGCGGTAGTCCGGAGGGGCGAGGAGCCCGTACCGGTGCAGCTCCCACGCGTCCTCACCGCCGTACGCCATTGCTAGGGTTTAGTAGAGATTGAGGGGCGAGGGGAGTGAGAGCGCCGGCTTTTATCATGGCAATGGGCGGTGCGGCCGGCGTAAATGCGACGCGTGGGGAATCCGCAACGCCGGCCGCGTGGCCTGGGGAGCCGTCGCGTCGACTGGCCGCCGTTTAATGGCATGCGTGTGCAGGCGCACCGGCGTCCAGTCGCGTCGCATTGGAAACCGCCGATGACCGCGCCATTAACGCGGCCAGAGCGGCCTCCTGCACGACGCGATAAACGACGCCTGAACGCGGCGTCCCTATGACGGGCGGGCCACCCCTGTCTGGCGCATATCCGCCCCCATGTCCGGCACCCCGGGGGTGCCGGACACGATTTTGCTCGGGGCGAGGCATTGGGGGTGCCGCTGGTGACGTTTTTTGCCGTCCGGACCCCCAATGGGCCTTTGGGGGGTCACTTGGAGGCCCCCGGTGGAGATGCTCTAAAGGACTTCAATCTGGATCTGGGTGGCAACCTTGTACTTTACGGGTCGCCCTTTCCATTTCATTTACCTGGCCCTCTCTCGGTTTGCCGAGTCGTTTCATGGGTTTAGGGTCCACGTGGTGGTGTTCCCGCTATCTTTCGCTTTTTCCTATCTGGCTAATAAATTTCTACGTAGGTAAAGACTTGTGACCATAATTGGATGGGTTAACAGCCTCAAGCCCACACAAATGTATACATGTCCAGGCCTCGGAATCGTTCCGGTAAAAACCCTACTACTGTTTCGATCGATTGTATACGTCTCGTGAGGCGCTCAAGTTACAAGATGATGTCGTCTGGAGGTTCAGCCAACTGGATGGATGCTGGATTTTCCGGTGGAGAAGGTGCACGGTGTGGGTGTGGGTGTGGGTGTGGGTGTGGGTGTGTGAATGATCAATCTCCTCTTCTCCGGAGAGAAATGTACCGTTATATAGGGAACATTAGGTAATGCTACATGCCTGGACTTCGCTAGCCCTAGCGTCATCATCGTCGTCTCGTATGGTCTGTACTAGGCACGGTCCTAATGTGCCTTTCTTCTTCTTTGTTTACTCGAGACGGGACGGGCCCTGAGGACTTCACACTTTGTACCCCATGTCATGGGGGTCACGGTAAAGGCCTTGTCGCGGAGCCTTTCGTCCAAGCTTTACCGGTCGGACCTTATTTCATCCGATGAGTATCACTGGACTTGGTAACTGCGGAGGCCGGAGGCGTCGAATGGCATCTTGTCTCAGTGGTGTCCAACTAACCTCTTAGCCGGTCCTGGTGGTCTTTTGCCTTCGCGAGTTATTGTGTTCCTGGCCGTCAGTACAACTTTATTTTACACAAAATGTGCACATTAGTACAGATCTGGCTATTGAAGGCCCACGATCGCACACGCGAGCAGCCTTCCGTGTGTTTTACCCCCTATCGAATTCGCTTTGAAAGTATAGTCATGTGTGAGCAACCGAACGGTGTTCGCGGGTCAAATGTCCGCATACAGTTTTAATTTACATAGCGTGTGCGGTATATCACACACGGAAATAACTGAACGAAACGTGTGTTGGTTCCCACTATCGCACACGCTTACGTGGAATTTGATTCTATGAAATGCTGATGAACTATCGCATAGGATTATCCTAATTAGATCGTGTGGGATATATCGTGCTATTGCACACAATTAGTTTGATGTTGTTGTTTGTCTAATATTTCGTCTTTCCGCAATTTTCTGAAATCTCACTAAGTATGAAATACCATGGTGTTCCCGCCTTTTGCTTTTTCCTGCTTGAGTATAAATTGCTTCGATGGACATGGCCATTTGTTTATTTAGGATTTGTACAATGCCACACTGCACGGAAACCATGGGAGATCAGACATGGGGTACCTTCTTGGACCTCGCATAGTGGAAATCGGACGAGATGTTGTCCACAAAGGCCTCAATCGATGTCACGCCGACTGAGGCGCAGGAGGAGCTGTCCCCAGTGGATGGAGCTAGGGGTAACTTCATTGACCTCACGGCGGTGGAGGAGCCCGAAGACAGCTATTCGGGTTCGTCGTCGGACAAGCCTGTAGCCACCCTAGAGGATTTGGAAGAGCATAAGTTGGTGGAGATGTCCATTGTGTCGGCGAGGTGTGAGGAAACATTGGTGCATTGCATGGTCGAGGAGTCTTCTGCCACTCTTAAAAAGTTCCCGGTGCTGGTGCTGGTGCGCGCCAGAGAGGATGTCAAGAAGCAGACGTGGCTTTGGATGGGTGCTCGGGAAGGCATTTGTCCAAGCGGAAAGCCAGTCATGTCGGCAACCTGCTAGCCGATGTTGCCAAGGCCTCAGGCTCTAGCGACCCGCTCACCGATGTTGCCGAGGTTAGGCTCTAGCAACCCGCTCGATGACGATGCAGAGGACTCAAGCAACGGCAAGGTCCCCGCCGGCGACGATACAGAGGTCTCAAGCAACGGTAAGGGCCCCGCCTGCGATGAAGACGTCGTCCTCCTCTCTGACAAGGACAACAAATATGTTTAGATAGGTATTAGGTGGTTCTTATGTGTTATATAGGTAATGTGCGATTGGGATGTCCAATCTTTTTGTAGCAGAAAGGGCAAACCATGCGTTTAAATTAATGGAGTCTTCCGGTACCAACTAATATTATCCAAATATTATTATCCAGGTTCCACTATGTCTAGTACTACTTCTTTCCAACGGAAAGATTTGGCATTTTCAATGTTTTGTTCACATTTTGATCAACTTGGAAAAACAAAGAGATATCACACACGGTTTTGGCCAAGAATAATCGTGTGCGAAGTGTACTTTTTAGCACAAAACATCTCGCTCGGTTTTGGCTGGGCATAATTGTGTGCGAAGTGTGCTTTTTAGCACAAGACTACCGCACATAGTTTCAGCTCGGAATAATCGTGGGTGAAGTGTACTTTTTAGCACAAAAACTATCGCACATAGCTTTGGCTGGAAATAATCATGTGTTGGGGGAATACTTAATGGTCAACCCGAAGCCCACAAGTTTAGTACGGCTTATAATGAATTCATAGCCGTGTCACTCGTGGGCTTACACGAAGATGGGCCGACTCAAGATCATAACGTGTCAAAGGAAGGGTCTAGAAGATCGGAGACGATTAGACTTGAGAAACACGAAGGATGATTAGACTCCAAAAGGAATCTGGCTTAAACCTTCCATGAAGGAGAAATTTCCTTGTACCCTGGCGAGTCTCCGTGTATATAAGGAGGGCTCACAGGACTTTGAAAGATATGCTCTCAGATCTCAAGTCATAGGACTAGCCGCGATTCGATCCAGCGAATTGCAACCTTGTAACCAGAAACACCATATCAATTCCAATCTAGTATAGCCAGGAGTAGGTCTTTACCTCCCATCGAGGGGCCGAACCTGGGTAAATTATTTTCCTCGTGCCTTGTGATCTAAAGCTCGAAGACGCCCAAGTCGCCTAGTTCCGCACCTACGAAGTCATCTCGCTGTGACATCTGCCATGACAAACCCACGACAGTTGGCGCCCACCGTGGGGCCAACGGTCAAAAGCGTCATGTTTCGAGCTGGATCGATGCCAGGGATCGAGGATCTCGCAATCGGTCAGATAAGGCAAATCAACGGTGTCCCCTTCATCGACGTCTCGGAGTGGGGACCAGAAGCATATTACATGGAAACCGGCCATGTCATCCCCTTTGTCGGAATCCATGTTTTTTCCATAATGCACGTAGCGGCTACCCTAAAAAAAAGGCACTTAGCGGCCGGCCGTCTCCTCCGGGCAAGGTGTGAAGGTCTCGCCGATTTTGGCTCTTTAGCCTAACAAACATGAACGGAGTGATTACTTCTTATGCCTGAAATTTAGAATATATTATTGTATTATATACAAAATATGTTCCTAGTTCCAGGCGATATCTTCCTGAAATATCATGCCACACTAGTACAAAAACGTAAATTAGAGCCAGCCCCAGAGAGTCATCTCAGCCGGTTAAACTGTCCGTCTCCGCGCGGGGTCTCTAATGTACGCTCCACTAGCGGCGGCAACCTTGGGCCGGCTGTAATGACTCCTCATCTCAGACGGCCGGTAATTTCAACCGCTTCCAATACAGAGCCGGCCGATCTAAGTAGCCGCCTGTAAACATGACTACATAAACGCTGGCCGCCGCACACCCCGTGGGGTCCGACGTATCCCTCCGGGTGTAATATTCGTTGCCTCTGGGAATATATCCGGGGGTCCAACTTAGTGAAGCAAACTAAAACAGAATAATTACAGCAACCCGGCTGGTTTTAGCCAGCTAGTTATACAAAGCAGAACCTACCATTATTGAAATCAGTTGTACAACACGTATATGTAGAAAATGTTCAGGAAACTAGCTAATGATTGTTGAATACTGCATTTTCATGCAAATAAACTACTTAGAAAATTGATCAACAATCTAGATGAAATATTGTTCTATATGATCTTCATCTCACATCCAATCTTAGGTGATTGGTGTTCCTCATAATGATCAAAACAGGTTCATTGATCTTAAAATGCTTGCCTTCAATGAAATTCTTCCACCCCAGCTTGTCAAACTCAATGCGGCCATCATGTTTCTTGTTGTATCTAATGATTGTGACAGCCCCAGCTGCTCCAAGTCGTAGTCCAGCTTTGCCATGAGTTGGTAAGCCAGCGTCTTGCACTATGATCTTAGGTAGTTCCTGCACATAAAGGACAACATATACAATATATTAACTTAGGAAAGAGGCATATATACTGAGTAAAGAGGCAGTTCTTCTTGAATTTTTACTTTGCAAAGAGGCACATATATATACCATATTATGTCTCTTCAAATTTGTGGTCGTCAAACAGGTCACAAAAGGAACACCCACATCAGCTGTCACGGGGAGAAGCTGAACCAGGCGGTCATTCTCATCTGTCTTCAGATGAACTCTTCGTGAAACTAGGTAACAACTGGCCTCTTCGTCACTCCCAGCAGAACTCCCAGAACAACAGGCAGAACTTTCATAATCCTCCTCATTGTGCTCTTCATTGTTGGCATATTCCATAAAGGCAACAGAGATCATGGGATTTGGTCCTGCAATAGTAAAAACAAGCAGCACTACTCCCTTGTGAACAAAATTGGTGTTCTGGACGAACTGTTCCCATCCTAAGCCGTGCAAGCGGGTCGTCCTTCGTCCTTTGGTAATATAAATGGTGTATGTTTTCTCAAGAGCACGAACTACTACCCGGTTGAACGCTTCCCGACCGTTGCACGGTACTACCTGTGTAGCAGAAACATGATAAGCGGTATTATACAGTACTATGCAACAGAAACACGTTAAAGCATATTAGAAGAGTTGTCGTCCTACTTACGAATGACTTGCTGTGATGACTCTCAGCTTGCAGCTGAACTCTAAAATTGGCTCCATCGAGGAAGCTAGAGCACTCGTGCTCGCATAATGGGCATGTCTTTTCCTATTAATTAATTAAGTTAACATGTGCATAACGAATTCCTATATCATAGCAATTCAAGCTAGTTTTCAAATAAATATATGAGTTTAAGTCGTACAAATGTGGGCATCATAAATTCGTAACACATGATATGCAAACCAAAAAGCTATCTAATTGAGAACTAATTAAAACTAGACAACTTGCAACACAAATTCCTAAAAATGCGCAACACAATTTCTAAAATAAATTGAAAACGAGGGTTAGAACTTGCAGCAAACCAAGGAGCAAGCTGCTGCACGGCGAGGCAAGATGTGCTGTGGGGACGGGCCGGTTCGGAGGGGTAGAGTCATGTTCGGCGGCATGAAGGCGCAGCGACGGGGGCCGGCGTCGGACTGGCGCATCGATGGGGAACGACGGCGAGCAGGTGCAGCCGCGGTGAACGGCGGCGGACCGTCGCATCTGTGGTATGGCGGGTAGGCGGGGAGCAAGGGGAACGGCGGCGGGGAAGGCGGGGAGTGAGGGGGGTGAAGGGAACGGCGGCGGGGAAGGCGGGGAGTGAGGGGGTGAGGGGAACGGTGGCGGGGAGGCGGGGAGTGAGGGGGGCTGATGTCTACGCACGCTTCTATTCTTGTAGACAGTGTTGGGCCTCCAAGTGCAGAGGTTTGTAGAACAGCAGCAAGTTTCCCTTAAGTGAATCACCCAAGGTTTATCGAACTCAGGGAGGTAGAGGTCAAAGATATCCCTCTCAAGCAACCCTGCAATTAAGATACAAGAAGTCTCTTGTGTCCCCAACACACCCAATACACTTGTCAGGTGTATAGGTGCACTAGTTCGGCGAAGAGATATTAAAATACAAGTAATATGGATGATTATAAGTGGTAATTGCAATCTGAAATAAAAATGGCAGCAAGCAAACATGTAGCAGAACTGGTTGTAAACGGTGTTTCAATGCTTAGAAACAAGGCCTAGGGATCATACTTTCACTAGTGGACACTCTCAACAATAATAATATAATTGAATACATAGATATTTCCTCTTCACTATGCTACTCTGAGTTATTCTCTCGTTGGATAACGAACACCAATCCACTGCGTAGGGCTATAACAGCACACCTTAAAGTCGCATTCCACATCTAGGGAACCCCACACTGTCAACTTGAGCGCCCTAAATAGTACTAGACAAACACCGCAATTTCATAGAGACATCCAACGCAAATAATAACTCATGATAAGTATTCCTGTAATCTTTAGCCTAAGAGCCACACACGGCGCACACTGTCAACTTCGCACCGTGGGACAAAGGTGACTCCGGAGTTTACATTAATAAAACCACTGAGTAGCATATAAGATAATGAAGAGTAACATCTATGGATTCAACTAGATTACAAAGCTCATGATCACATAAAGATCACACCATGGGAGAGAGAGATAAACCACATAGCTACCGGTAGAGCCCTCAGCCCCGATGAGAACTACTCCCTCCTCATCATGGGAGGCAGCAACGACGATGAAGATGGCGGTGGCGTCGATGGAGATGGCTCCGGGGGCAATTCCCCGTCCCGGCAAGGTGCCGAAACAGAGACTTCTGTCCCCCGAATTAGGGTTTTTGGTGGCGGCGGAGCTACGGAACTTTTCTGGAGAAATCGTCGATTCTTCTGTGAGTTTTAGGTCAGGGCAATATATAGGCCAAAGGGCGTCGCGAGGCGGTGCACGAGGAGGCGACACCACCCCTGGGCGCCGGTGGGCCCTTGGCCGCGCCGAGCCCACGTGTGGGCCCTCGTGGCTCCACTTCGTCTCTCCTTCGGACTCCAGGTGTCTTCTGATAAAATAGGGGCCTCCGTAAATTTTCGTCCAATTCCGAGAATATTTCCAGACTAGCTTTTCTGGAATACAAAAACAGCAGAAAACAGGAACTGGCACTGTGGCATCTTGTTAATAGGTTAGTCCCAGAAAATGTATAAAAATGATATAAAGTGTATATAAAACATGTAGCAATTGGTATAATATCAGCATGGAACATCAAAAATTATAGATACGTTTGAGACGTATCAGCATCCCCAAGCTTAGTTCCTGCTCGTCCTCGAGTAGGTAAACGATAAAAACAAAATAATTTTTGAGGTGACATGCTACCATCATAATCTTGATCAAATAATATTGTAAGGCACATGTAAATGAATGAAGTGATCCAAGTCAATGGTCTATAGTTTGCTACCAAATAGATAATGAGTAAACAATGAATCACACAAGCTAAACGTTTTCATGAATAGTACTTTCGAGACAAGCATCAAACAGTTTTGCATAAGAGTTAACTCATAAAGCAATAGTCTCTAATAAAAGGTATTTAATCAACACAAAGGAAGAATTAAGTTTCAGCATTTGCTTCAACTTTCAACATATTTATCTCATGGATATCGTCAACACAAAGTAGTATAACAAGTCCAATACGTTGCATATGTTGACACTAGTGTTTGCTTGTGGAAGACAGAAAGAATAGGAAAACTGACTCAACATAAAAGTAAAAGAAAGGCCCTTCGCAGAGGGAAGCAGGGATTAAGTCATGTGCTAGAGCTTTTAGGTTTTGAAAACATATAGAGATTGCATAAAATATTTGACACTCCTCCCAACCTTGCTAACACAAGCCATGGCTAACCGAATCCTCGGGTGCCTTCCATCAATCACATACCATGGAGGAGTATCTATTTTTGAGAGGTGTTTGTTAATTGTCAACGAATGGTAGCGGGTGAGAACAGTATTCTACCTGTCAAACGGACTTTTAAGAGCGGCTCCCATGAAGGACGTTATTTCTACCAGCAAGGCAGATCATCCCTCTTTCTCTTTGGTTTACACACATGCAGGTATTTCACTGTTTGTCATTGCTTACTGATGAATCAGGGCAAAAGTGTGAAGAGAATTAATGGTTAAAGTTGTAATTAATTGGGACTGGGCACCCCGTTGCCAGCTCTTTTTGCAAAATTAGAGGATAAGCGGATGTATATGCCGCTAGTCCAGGTGTAAAAGTCCATTTGACAAATAGAATAAAGAATAACCACACTAATTCCTCATGAGCTAGTAAACATTGACACAAAAAGGGAATAATAACATTTTGAATAATTTAAAGGTAGCACATGAAAAATTTACTTGGAGTGGCAAGGAAATACCACATATAGGTAGTTATGGTGGACACAAATGGCATGGATTTTGGCTCAAGGATTTGGATGCACGAGAAGCATTCCCTCTCAGTACAGAGTTTAGGCTAGCAAGGTTTATGTAAGCAAACAAGAATATCAACCCGTACACCAAGTTTTATATGACAAACATATTGCAAACGTTATAAGACTTCATACCGTCTTCCTTGTTAACCAAACCCTGTTATTAGAAAATATCTAGACCTTAGAGATACCACCGATGCAAACCAAATTTTCAACAAGCTTTACGGTAGTTCTTCACTAATAGGCTTAACTCATGTGATGCACAAATTTAATCATGATCTACTTGTTAACTCAAAACAATTGACAAGCATCAAGTTATCCAAATTAGTGATCTACAAGATTAAGCAAGTTTTTCCTTATACCAATTACCACATGCAACATTTTCTGAACCAACCAAACACCAATCAATTTATTTCAACAACTCTCCAAACAGATATAAGTGAAGCAAGAGAGTACTTTCTACAAAAGAAAGCTAATAGCTCTGACAAGAGATACATGAAAACAAGAGCTAAAAGCTGAACAGCGCTAGATATGAATACTCAACAAATATAAGTGAAGAATAGGAGTATTCTCATGAAAAAGCGGAGCGTGTCTCTCTCCCAATCAAGAATGCTAGGGTCCAGTCAAGCTTTATTGAAAATAAAAGTACAATACTGAAAATAAAAGCACACAGACGCTCCAAGAAAAGCACATATGATGTGAAAGAATTAAAATATAGTTTCACTAGAGATGACCTGATAATTTTGCCGATGAAGAAGGGGATGCCTTGGGCATCCCCAAGCTTAGACGCTTGAGTCTTCTTGAAATATGCTGGGGAGATCCATGGGAGCCTCCCCAAGCTTAAGCTCTTCACTCTTCTTGATCCTATTATATCATCCTTCTCTCTTGACCCTTGAAAACTTCCGTCACACCAAACTCAAAGTAAATCTCATTAGAGGGTTAGTGCATAATCAAAAATTCACATGTTCTATAAAGACGCAATATGACTTGTTACTTTAAACATTAGCTACTGCCACTGATGTTATGTGAAGCTCTTCCACCCAAAAAAGAATTTCACTCAACACTAGTAAAAGAGAGAATGCAAAATAAAAAGGCATAATCTGTCTAAAACAGAACAGTCCGCAAAGACGAATTTTTTCGAGGCACTTACGACGCTCAGATCGAAAAACTTTGAACTAATGAAAGATTCAGACATTCATAAAGATTACGCACAAAAAATTTCAGATTTAATTAACAATCTGGTGATTTTAGGAATTTCGTACAGTGAACAGCAAAAATCTGTTTCTGCGCAGCAATCAAAATTAAGCATCATCTTAACATTAGAGGCTACTCTTGGCACAACAATGCGAGAAAATAAAGATACAAAGGAGTTGCTACAGAAGTAAACACTCCTTGACTCAATAAAAGAAAAATTGCAGAAATAAAAATAATGGGTTGCCTCCCACAAGCGCTTTTCTTTAACGCCTTTTAGCTAGGCATAGTGATTTTATGATGCTCACATAATGATGAGAGTTGAAACATAAAAGAGAGCATCAAGAAGCATATATAAAACATTTAAATCTAACACTCTTCCTATGCAAGGAGCCTTGTAAGAAAACAAATCAATGTAGCACAAAGAGACTAGCGTAGGAAACCAAAACAAGTGCAGCTTCAAAACTTTCAACATAAAGAGAGAGACTTAATATTATTGAGATATATGAAACCGTGTCTCCCTCTCTCATAATGACCAGTAGGTCTTAAAGAAACCATCAATAAAAGCAACACAAGAGAAAGCTCAAAACTTTCATCACAAAGAGAGGAAATTTAATAACATGAAGATTTCTATACCCATATTTTCCTCTCTCAAAATAATTTTCAGTGGCATCATGAAAAACTCAACAATATAGCTATCACATAAAGCATTCTTATCATGATCCACATGCATAAAATTATCATTACTCTCCACATAAGCATAATCAATTTCATTAGTAATAGTGGGAGTAAAACTATCACAACCATCATTGTAATCATCATAAATTGCAGGCATAGTATAATCATAATAAACTTTATCCTCCATAGTAGGTGGCACCAAAATACCACTATCATTATAATCATCATAAATTGGAGGCAAAGTATCATCAAAGAAAATTTTCTCCTCAAAACTTGGGGGACTAAAAATATCATATTCATCAAAACCAGCTTCCCCAAGCTTAGAGCTTTGCATAGCATTAGCAATAATGGTGTTCAAAGCATTTATAGTAATAACATTGCTACCATCATGCAAATAATTTTCCATAGGTTTTTAATTTTCTCTTCAAAAGCATCATGTCCTAACTCAAGATAAATTTCATAGAGCTCTCTAATTTTTTTGTTGTTTTCCATTAAGCCTAACTAGTGAAATAAAAACAAGAAACAAAAAGATATAATTGCAGAATCTAAAGGAAATACCTTCGAGCACTCACACGTCAGCAACAGTGCTAGAAAATAGCTAAGTAGCTGGAGGATGTGAGTACCTTTTACCTTACCTCCCCGGCAACGGCGCCAGAAAATAGCTTGATGTCTACGCACGCTTCTATTCTTGTAGACAGTGTTGGGCCTCCAAGTGCAGAGGTTTGTAGAACAGCAGCAAGTTTCCCTTAAGTGAATCACCCAAGGTTTATCGAACTCAGGGAGGTAGAGGTCAAAGATATCCCTCTCAAGCAACCCTGCAATTAAGATACAAGAAGTCTCTTGTGTCCCCAACACACCCAATACACTTGTCAGGTGTATAGGTGCACTAGTTCGGCGAAGAGATATTAAAATACAAGTAATATGGATGATTATAAGTGGTAATTGCAATCTGAAATAAAAATGGCAGCAAGCAAACATGTAGCAGAACTGGTTGTAAACGGTGTTTCAATGCTTAGAAACAAGGCCTAGGGATCATACTTTCACTAGTGGACACTCTCAACAATAATAATATAATTGAATACATAGATATTTCCTCTTCACTATGCTACTCTGAGTTATTCTCTCGTTGGATAACGAACACCAATCCACTGCGTAGGGCTATAACAGCACACCTTAAAGTCGCATTCCACATCTAGGGAACCCCACACTGTCAACTTGAGCGCCCTAAATAGTACTAGACAAACACCGCAATTTCATAGAGACATCCAACGCAAATAATAACTCATGATAAGTATTCCTTATCTTTAGCCTAAGAGCCACACAGGCGCACACTGTCAACTTCGCACCGTGGGACAAAGGTGACTCCGGAGTTTACATTAATAAAACCACTCAAGTAGCATATAAGATAATGAAGAGTAACATCTATGGATTCAACTAGATTACAAAGCTCATGATCACATAAAGATCACACCGAGGGAGAACTACTCCTCCTCATCATGGGAGGCAGCAACGACGATGAAGATGGCGGTGGAGTCGATGGAGATGGCTCCGGGGGCAATTCCCCGTCCCGGCAGGGTGCCGAAACAGAGACTTCTGTCCCCGAATTAGGGTTTTTGGTGCCGGCGGAGCTACAGAGCTTTTCTGGAGAAATCGTCGATTCTTCTGTGAGTTTTAGGTCAGGGGCAATATATAGGCCAAAGGGCGTCGCGAGGTGGTGCACCAGGAGGCGACACCACCCCTGGGCGCCGGTGGGCCTTGGCCGCGCCGAGCCCACGTGTGGAGCCCTCGTGGCTCCACTTCGTCTCTCCTTCGGACTCTAGGTGTCTTCTGATAAAATAGGGGCATCCGTAAATTTTCGTCCAATTCCGAGAATATTTCTAGACTAGCTTTTCTGGAATACAAAAACAGCAGAAAACAGGAACTGGCACTGTGGCATCTTGTTAATAGGTTAATCCCAGAAAATGTATAAAAAATTATATAAAGTGTATATAAAACATGTAACAATTGGTATAATATCAGCATGGAACATCAAAAATTATAGATACGTTTGAGACGTATCAGCATCCCCAAGCTTAGTTCCTGCTCGTCCTCGAGTAGGTAAACGATAAAAACAAAATAATTTTTGAGGTGACATGCTACCATCATAATCTTGATCAAATAATATTGTAAGGCACATGTAAATGAATTAAGTGATCCAAGTCAATGGTCTATCATTTGCTACCAAATAGATAATGAGTAAACAATGAATCACACAAGCTAAACATTTTCATGAATAGTACTTTCGAGACAAATTTCAGATGGGTAATTGACAAATAGTGAGCGCATGACAATGCAATATATGACATGATCGTTTACTGTAGTATTTATTGGGTATTACAACATAGTACATGGACCGCTTACCAGCCGCATCCATGCATAAATAATCCACTACCGAGATAGCATCCGTGTCTCCCGCTAGTATTAAGTTGCAAGCAACAGATTATTGCATTAAGCAAAGTGTGTAATGTAAACAAATGCATTAGACTTAACAGACGACCCTTAAACAAAGTATCAGTTATTTTATCCCTACCGGCAACAGCATATCCACAATCTTAGATATTGCTGTCACTCATCCAGATTACTGGAGGCACAAACCCACTATCGAGCATAAATACTCCCTCTTGGAGTCACAAACATCTACTTGGCCAAAGTATCTACTAGCAACGGAAAGCATGCAAGAACATAAATAAAACAGTAGATATATTGATAAACAACTTGATCATAACTTCAATATTCATCGGATCCCAGCAAACACAACATGTAGCATTACAATAATATGATCTTGATCATATTAGGCAGCTCACAAGATCTAAACATGATAGCACAAAGTGGAGAGACAACCATCTAGCTACTGCAATGGACCCGTAGTTCAAGAATGAACTACTCACGCATCACTCCGAAGGAGGGCATGGTGAAGTAGAGCCCTCCGACGATGATCTCTCTCTCCGACAGGGTGCAGGGAAGAGCTTCAAAACCCTCCTGAACTAGGGTTGACGACGGCGGCGGCGATGGAACTTTTCGTGGATAATTTCTCGGGAATTTAGCGTTTTCGGGAGGACATGAATATATAGGCGAAAGGGCGGCGGCAGCAGGCACCCGAGGGCCCCACACCTGACCTCGTCGCGCTAGGCATGGGGGCCGCGCCCAGGTGTGGTGTGGCAGTCCTGGGTCGCCTCTTCGTGTCCCTTCGGTCTTCGTGATCATGTCGGTGAAATACTGGGGTACGTTGATTTTCGTCCAATTCCGAGAATATTTCCTGACTAGCTTTTCTTAAATGGAAAAACAGCAAAAAAACAGGAACTGGCACTGTGGCATCTTGTTAATAGGTTAGTCACAGAAAATGCAGAAAAATTATAGATACGTTTGAGACGTATCAGTTATTCACAG
The DNA here is from genome assembly GCA_947311845.1 of Poa pratensis. NCBI lineage: Eukaryota > Viridiplantae > Streptophyta > Magnoliopsida > Poales > Poaceae > Poa > Poa pratensis. The sequence continues at coordinate 50,941,681 of CAMZMU010000049.1, read as the reverse complement.
TCCGCACCATCTGGATATGTTTGTTCACTCCGAGGTTTACTAAAATCCAAAATACTTACAAAACATTCAAACAAAAGTGAAGATAAATGGTTTATGCGTCCTAATTAGAAACAAAAGTGAAGATAAATAAGTTGTAGACTGAGAAATAGGTTCATATACCGAAGATAATTTATCAGGTAGTAGAAAACTTCTAGCTTACACGGAAAATGTCTGGTGTATAACGATAATGTGTTCTTCTTCTTTACAGTATTTCCCTCCATTCCAAAAATATAAGATGTTTTAGCCCTTTTCCACATTCACATGCATATACATGTATGTAGACACTTTTTAGTGTATGTGTACATTCTTCTTAGTATGAATGTAGACATGCATGTGTGTAAACCTTAAACATCTTACATTATGGAACGGAGGGAGTACTTCAAAAATATGAAAGAACTTTCCACAAAATATGAGCAATTTTAATGGTTTCAGATAGTGTGCTCATAGAGTTACCATTATACGGATTATTCATCCATGTACATCAATGTAGAAGAAATATTAGTTCAGTATATTAAATTAGTAAACATCTTGATCATATTCGGACCCTCCGGATATTAAATTAGCAAACATTTGGATTTCGCAATATTTGCGCCATATACCGATGAATAGACAATACGGATGCATACATATAGCTCACAATTTATCACGTATATTGCGAATGTATCAAAATATATCAAAACTTAATCTTCCGATACATTTAAACGTCTGTACCCTCCGGACTATTAGAAATGGATGACCATATCTCATGGATGTCTCCCTACGCAGGCTTTCACCAGTGTGAACGGCGCAGTGTCTGAACCTCCGGATAAATGCAAATGACCTCCGGGTCCCACCGGAACCGTGGCCGGCCATCGCAGCGCCCGAGATTCCCCTCCAGACTTGTGAGCTTTATTAAGTGCGGCGCCGGACGGTAGAAATCCATCCCCTCCGAGATTCCCCTTCACCTAGAGCAAACCCTAGCCGCCTCCATCGATCCGCCTCTCGCCGGCCAATCCAAGATCCGCCGCCGCGCGCATCATGCCTCGCCGCCTGGCCACGACCCACTCGAAGCTCACGCGTGAGCGCTACGCCGCCATTGCGTCTAAGATGCGCGCGGCGGCGAACATCCCAGATGCGGCGGAGACACTGGCGGCGGCCATGGCGGAGATGCGCCCGCCCGGCTATATTACATTGGTCTTCGCCATAGCGAAGGCTGTGGTGGACGCCGTGGTGGAGTTATTGGCGGTCCACGCTGGCCTCAAAGGCATGCCGGCGCGCATGGCCACGGCGGCGGCAGATGGCGGCTTGCGCGTGGTGGAGAGCCAGGCTTCGGCGGCGGGCAATGGCGGCCAGGTCATGCTGGAGAGCCAGGCAATGGCGGCGAGGGCGAGGGCCGGGCCATGGCAGGGGGCGATGGCGGCGACGCACTGGCGCCCAGGGCGCTAGCCCGTGTGGAGGCCGTCAAGGCAGAGAACCGCGTGGCCTGGCAGCAAATCCAGGCCGAGCGTGTGGACGCGCACTCATCAGGAAGATGAGGGCCAACCCCGCCCTTGTGAAGCAGAACCGCGACATCACGGAGGCCGCGGGCGAGGAAGAGGCTGACGCGGCGGAGGGACGATGATGACCACCACGAGGGCATGTCGGCGGCCTTCTATGAGGACTACAGGCCCGACTCCGATGAGGACATGCCCGACCATGAGGAGGGCGTGTGTGAATCCTCAATCGAGGATGACGACTAGATCTTCCTGCCCAGCCCTTTCGTTTAGACCATCGATCTAGGTCGATCTAGTAGTAGGTAAGCTCGATCTCTAGCTAGTAGTATATTAGAGTTCGAGATCTGGCTAGTACATTTTGCAAGGATAGCTAGCTTTGATCGATCCGCGGCCGAGAGCCGGGATCGATCGATCGATCAGCCATGGATCGATAACATATTCGCGCGCGACTTGTGCAGGGGCGCGCGGTACATATTTTGCTAGGATAGACACGACCGATCGTATTAATTAGCACTAGCTAAGATCAATCCAATCGTTCGAGGATTTGGCCGGCAGCCGGTGCGGTGAAAATTTGATACCAACTTCCCTGTATTTTGCTACTAATTATAATAGTAAGTTATGAACTCTGATTGAATATCGATATGTTTAATTCCAATTTCTCTGTTCATGATTTTGTTCAAGTGTTCACGCGCACTCTGTCTTCAGTCATGATTTTGTCCTCTGTTTTCGCGCGCACTCTATTTTCGTTCAAGATTTCCTTTCATTTTGCGCGCGAGAGCTATTTCTCAGACGGCGACATTTCCCATCCGTCTCTATTGTTTTCTACAGGCGGTGAAGATTTCTAGCCGTCTCTAAACATTTTGTATGGGAGACAGCCAGCAATTTGAGCCGTCTCAAATTATATTAGAGACGCCCAAATAATACAACCGCTTGAGAAGATATGTCCCAAGCGGATGAAATATTGTTTTGGTTGGACCGGCTCTAGGTCCCGTCTCCCATTTGAGGTTTTGTACTAGTGCCATCTCAAACAAGGATCATCACACACTACTACAGATCCGCGTATTACAGCCGCATCCCGGCCATGGGCCTCAGCCAGTTTTCTCATCCGACTCGGAGCAACAGTTGAGGATAATGCACACCACTGGAGCCGGTTCGGACGCGCGGCTGGGAAACTAGTCCCCGTAGACGGTTTTCGAACAACCCGCCTCAACAACCCGAGGCGGGCGTAGCTAAGAACCGCCGTGCACGTCGGCGGCGGGCTGGTTCTTCGACCGGCTCTACTGGCACGGAACGTCCGGAGTTTGCCCAGACTTCCCGGCATAATTTGCAGGCGGTTGTGAATAAAAACAGGCTGGGGTTGTATGCGTCGGCTGTATTTTTTAGGCTCCAATTTATCCGGAGCAACCGACAGAGTCCAGGGGTTCCGTGTTTATCGTTCAGGATACGATCATCCCGGAGTATCTGCACTTATCCGGAAAAGCATACATCCAGAAGTACGTACTTTTCCGGACCTTATCATGCCCATTATTTCAGAAATGAGCGAATCAATTAATATTGATGCTGAATAGTTAATCATCACATATAACTAAACAAGTACTACTAGATGATGTGTATCTCATTAAACAAGTACTACTACTAGATGGTCTTTATCTCAATCATGACTTCCAAGCTAAGGTCATTGGTTTTTCTAAGAATGATCAGCACAGGTTGATCAACCTTAAAATTCTTGCCTTCGAGGAAATTCTTCCATCCCGGCATGCCGAAGACAATGCGGTCGTCAGTTTTCGTGGTGTATGTTATGGTGGTGACAACCCCTGCTGTTCCAAGTCGTAGTCTAGCATTGCCTTTAGTGGGTAGTAGGTCAGCCTTTTCTGCTATCGTCTTAGGTAGTTTCTGCACATGTGTAAAGAGACACCATAACTATATATGTATGCATGTGTACATCTATATTTTGAAGAGGTAAAGATGCATGATAATGTTCGTTACCATATCATGTTGGTTTAGATTAGTGCTCGTCAGACGAGTCACAAAAGGAACCCCAACATAGTTAGCTCTTTGGGGTAAAAGCGGAAGTAGGCGGTACTTCTCATGGTTCTTGAGATGGACTCTTCGGGCAACTATGTAACTATCATCTTCTTCACCCTCTAAATCCTCATCAGAATTACTGTCAGAAGAATTCTCGTCAGTGTCCTCTGCATTTTTTCCGAAGTCCATAATGAGAATATATATTTTGGATTTCGTCCGGTCATGCTAAAAACTAGCATGTCTCCTACTCTGAGATTGTTCAGCTTGATCAACTGTTCCCATCCTTTGCCGTACAAGCAAGTCTTGCTATGTTTGTTTTTCACATGAATTTTGTATGTGCCACCAAGAGAACGAAAAATCAAACTGCTTCTGCGTACTAACTCGAACTCTTGCCTGGCATAGCATGGTACAATCTGTGAAGCAGCAACAGCTACACATAAATTAGGTATATTATGATATGAACACAATGACAATACAAGTATTTGATGTTGAACACAAGACATTCTTTCTTTACCACTGACTTTCGGTGGCGCTCTTGCAGCTAAAGACTGAAGGATCCGGTGTATTTCATGCATGCGCAATCATTTTTGCATACTTGGCATGCCATATATATCCTGCTGATTAATTAGTTATAATAAACAACTATATCACAACATGTGCATACAAATTCTAAAATGCATGTAGTGCTGCATATTCAAACAACATGGTGCATATTCAAACAAGAAACTCGAGCTAGATTTATATTAGCTAGAACAAACTGATGTTCAGCCCGAGCGGCCGGATATTACATTTCAGAGAATGAAACTAAACATAATCCAAACAGATCCTTGGCGGCTGCTCGTCGTAGTTCATGTAGTACTCTTCACGCCTACTTGTGGGCGTCCAGAACGGCGGCGCAGGTCTCCACAGCTTGCTCGGCTTGAAGCATTGTCGTATTAGCCCGAGCTGTGAGGAATGAGCCCGAGCGGTGAGGACATCAGCCCGAGCAGCTGTGGCATCAACTCGGACGGCCCCGGCATCAGCCTGAGCGGCGAGGACATCCCTAGAGGCCGCGACACTCTCAACAAATCGAGCGGTGGCGACATCAGCCCGAGCGGCCGTGACATCAGCCCGAGCGGTCGAGATATCAACCCGAGCGGAGAGGACATCGTTCCGAGCTGCCCTGAGATCACTCCGAGCGTCCGCAATATCAGCCCGAGCGGCCGCGATATCATACTGAGCTGACGCGATAGCAGAAGCAGCCGCGGCTTCTTCAGCCTGACCGAACGCGATAGCAGAAGCAGCCGCGGCTTCTTCAGCCCAAGCGGTCGCGATATCATATTGAGCTGACGCGATAGCAGAAGCAGCCCCGAGTTCATCAGCCCGAGTGGCCGCAACATCAGCCCGAACGGTCGCGGCAAATCTTCCTCGAGAGCCGTGCCCACCTATGCCGCGCATGCGTCCGACCATCGATCTGAAGTAACGGGGAAGATCTAAACTAGCGGAGGCGGCTTGGATAAGATCCCTAAGCTACCATAGCGGCAGAGCTATCGGGTAAAATCTAAGCTATCAGAGCGGCGGAGCGGATCGGAGGAAGAACGCACCTGAGCTGGGGATTGAGAGCGACGAGGAACGGCGGCTGGCGGTGAGCAGAGGGGTGATACGTCTCAAACGTATCTATAATTTCTGATGTTCCAAGTTGATATTATTCCAATTGTTACATGTTTTACATACACTTCATAGCATTTTTATGTATTTTCTAGGACTAATCTATTAACAAGATGCCGCAGTGGCAGTTCCTGTTTTCTGCTGTTTTTGTATTTCAGAAAAGCTGTTCTGGAAATATTCTAGGAATTGGACGAAACCTGGACAGGACCTCATATTTTTCCAACACGTACACGAAGTCCGAAGGAGAGACGGAGGCGACCGAGGAGGGCGCCACACCCTAGGGCGGCGCGGGCCCCCCTCCAACCGCGCCGTGGTGGGGTGTGGGACCTTTGGGTCGCTCCAACCGCCGCCCTTTCGCCTATTTATTCATCTTCAAGGGAAAACACTAGACACCCGAGCCATTATCCACGAAAAGTTCCAAAGACGCCGCCGCCGTCAACCCTAACTCGGGAGAGTTCAGAAATTCTTCCCGGCACCCTGCCGGAGAGGGGAATCATCACCGGAGGGCTCTACATCACCATGCCTGCCTCCGGAGTGATGCATGAGAAGTTCATATTTGGACTACGGGTTCATAGAAGTAGCTAGATGGTTGTCTCTCCACTTTATGCTATCATGTTTAGATCTTGTGAGCTGCCTATCATGATCAAGATTATCTTATTGCAATGCTACATGTTGTGTTTGCTGGGATCCGATGAATATTGAATACTATGTCAACTTGATTATCAATCTATCTTATATGTTATTTATGATCTTGCATGTTTTCCGTTAGTAGTAGATGCTTTGGCCAAGTAGATGCTTGTAACTCCAAGAGTTAGTATTTATGCTAGATAGTGGGTTCATGCCTCCGGTAATCTGGGAGAGTGACATCAACTTCTAAGATTGTGGATGTGTTGTTCATTAGGGATAAAATAACCGATGCTTAGCTTAAGGGTGCGCCGTTAGGTCTAATGCATTTGTTTACATTACACACATTACTTAATGCGATTATCCGTTGCTTGCAACTTAATACCAACGGGGAACTCGGTATGACAACCTGGAGGTGGATTATTAGTCATAGACGCTGTTGGATAACGGTCTATGTATTTTGTCGTAATGCCCACATGAATATCATAGTAGTCATCATGTCATATATATGCATTGTCATGCGCTCAATATTTTGTCAATTGCCCAGCTGTAATTTGTTCACCCAGCATGTTAGTTATCTTTTATGGAGAGACACCACTAGGGAACTATGGACCCCGGTCCATTCTTTTACACTAATAATACAACCAACTGCAATCATTGTTCCTTTTCATTCTCTGAATTAAGCACTATTTTCCACACCATACGTTTAATCTTTGTTTTCAGCAAGCCAGGAAGATTGACACCCTTCCTGTTTCGTTGGGGCAAAGTAGTTTGATTGTGTTGTGTGCAGGTTCCACGTCAACAGCTGAATTCCCTTCCACACGCAAGTACTTTTCTGGCACCATTGACAACCTTCAGAAGTGCTTCTTGCTCCTACTGGATCTGATAACCTTGGTATCTACTGAGGGAAACTTGCTGCTGCACTGCTTCATACCTTCCTCTTGGGGTCTCCCAACGAACGTGTGTCCCACGTCATCAAGCATTTTTCTGGCCAGTTGCCGGGGAGTAAGAGGATTTCTGCAAGAGGAGTCACTCGCTTCCAATCTCTTTACTTTGTTATTGTCTTGCTTAGTTTATTTTTATCTTGTCTTATTTGCTTCTTTTATCAAAAACACAAAAAAAATAGTTTCTTGCATCTAGTTTATTTCGGTTTGTTATTATGTCTAGTTGTTTATTTGCTATCAATGGCTTCTCTCTTTGATACTAAATATTATTGGCACGGTGGGTTCACGGAGGAACAACAAAATTATTATGAGGAATACCGCTTGTCTAAAAAGGGAAACATCTATGGGAACAAATAAGTAGATTGAATTATTTTGCTAAGAACTTGTGTTCTACATATGATGAATCCTACTGCTTTAATGAATCTTTTTGTTATAGAAGGCATAAACACCTCCCTTTCCAATGTGATTATAATGATAATGAAACCTTGGCTGCTTATGCTAAAGGAAACTATGACTTTGGTAATCTTGAACAAACTGAAAATTTGTTGTTTTTAAGGGTGCCTATGAAATTGCTGGTTATATTCAAGATGATGATTCTCCTTATAAATCTGAGAATTTTGCTATACTTGGTTACTGCCTTGAATATTACAATGATAATCCTTATATCACTAAATTTCTTGAGAAAACTTATTCTCCAGAACAACTTGCTTCTTTTCAGGGACCTATGGAAGAAGAAATTGCTGAAACTGTGATCTCATTGGATGAAAAAGAGGAGGAGAGTGAAGAACAAAAGGAGGATCTACTTCTAATGATAGTAACTCTTTAACTCTTACATTATATGATTACCCTCCATGCCTACATAAGGAGAAAAAATGCTATATTGTTGAATGTCATGATTCTATTGAAATATCTCTTTTGATAAATTTGAAGTAACAAGCTCCTTGACTCAAGAAAAGGAAATTGGATAAAGTAAAAATGTGCTCCCTAATGTTATATATGATAATGCTCTTGATGATGGTCCTATATTGCCTAATGATATTTATTATACTATTATTGTCAAAAGTGGGTTTGATAAACCCACTGTTTTTTAGCTTAATAAAAATTATGTGTTGTAGATCATGAAAAGCATGCTTTATGTGATAGTTATATTGTTGAGTTTGTTCATGATGCTACTGAAAGTTATTATGAGAGAGGAAAATATGGTTGTAAAAGTTTCAAGTCACTAAAACAATTCTATTTATGTTGAAAGTTTTGAATTGTACTTGTTTCATCTTTCTATGCTAGTTGCTTTATGCTTCAATAATTTATTTTGTTACAAGATTCCTTTGCATAGAAAGTGGGTTAGAATTAAATGTGTTTGATATTTGCCTCTTGATGCTCTCTTTCTTTTTCAACTCTTATTCTTATGAGAGCATCATTAAAATCTTATAGCCTAGCTAAAAGGCATTAAAGAAAGCGCTTTTGGGAGGCAACCCATTATCTTTTGTTTTCAGTTTTTAGTCAAGGAGTTGTTTACTTCTGTAACAATTCCTTTGTATCTTTATTTTATCGCATTGTTGTGCCAAGTGGAGCCTCTAATAGGAAGATGATGCTAGATTTGGATTTCTGCGCAGGAACAGATTTCTGCTGTTCACCGTTTTACTTCTGTAAAATCACAGAAAAATTATTTAAATCTGCAAATTTTTGTGCGTGATCCTCAATATGTACGCATCTTTCGTTAGTTTTGCGTTTTTCGATCTGAGCAACGTAAGTGCCTCGAAAAAATTCGTCTTTATAGACTGTTCTGTTTAGACAGATTCTGTCTTTTATTTTTCGCATTCTCTCTTTTACTAGTGTTGAGTGGAATTCTTTTTTAGGGTGAAGAGCTTCACATAACATCAGTGGCAGTAGCTAATGTTAAAAGTAACGGTCATGTTTGTGTCCTTATAGAACATGTGAGTTTTTGATTGTGCACTAACCTCTAATGAGAATTACTCTGAGTTTGGTGTGGCGGAAGTTTTCAAGGGTCAAGAGAGAAGGATGATATAATGTGATCAAGAAGAGTGAAGAGCTTAAGCTTGGGGATGCTCCCATGGATCACCCCAGCATATTTCAAGAAGACTCAAGCGTCTAAGCTTGGGGATGCCAAGGCATCCCCTTTTTCATCAGCAACTTATCAGGTCATCTCTAGTGAAACTATATTTTAATTCTTTCACATCATATGTGCTTTACTTGGAGCGTCTGTGTGCTTTTATTTTCAGTATTTTATTTTTCTTATGGTCAACTTGATTGGACCCTAGCATTCTTGATTGGGAGAGAGACACGCTCCGCTTTTTCATATGAATACTCCTATTCTTCACTTATACTTGTTGAGTATTCTTATCTAGCTATTGCTATGCTTTTAGCTCCTGTTTTGCATGCATCTCTTATTCAGAGCTGTTAGTTCTTTTAAAGAAAGTACTCTCTTGCTTCACTTATAATTGTTTGGAGAGTTTATGTTGAAATAAATTGATTGGTGTTTGGTTGGAACAGAAAATGCTGCATGTGGTAGATGGTATAATGGAAAAAGCTTACATATTCTTGTAGATCACTGTATTGGATAATTTGATACTTGTCAATTGTTTTGAGTTATCAAGTAGTTCATGTTTAAGCTTTTGTATCATGTAGTTAAAACCTATTAATGAAGAACTACCGTAAAGCTCGTTGAAATTTGGTTTGCATGATTGGTATCTCTAAGGTCTAGATATTTTCTAGTAAAAGGGTTTGGTTAACAAGGAAGACAGTGTAGAGTCTTATAATGCTTGCAATATGTTTTCATATAAGTCTTGCTGTGTCGGTTGATATCCTGTGTTTGCTTCAAATAACCTTGCTAGCCTAAACTCTGTACTGAGAGGGAATGCTTCTCGTGCATCCAAAACCTTGAGCCAAAATCCATGCCATCTGTGTCCACCATAACTACCTATATGTGGTATTTCCTTGCCACTCCAAGTAAATTTTTCATGTGCTACCTTTAAACTATTCAAAAATTATTACTCCTTTTTGTGTCAATGTTTACCAAGCTCATGAGGACGGGGTGGATGTCTTTATGTCAACTGTCAAACAGACTTTACCACCGGACTAGCGGCATATACATCCGCTTATCCATTAATTTTGCAAAAAGAGCTGGCAAATGGGGTGCCCAGTCCCAATTAATTACAACTTTAACCGCTTAATTCTCTTCACATTTTTGCCCTGATTTATCAGTCAAGCAATGACAAACAGTGAAATATCTGCATGTGTAAACAAAAGAGAAGAGGGATGATCTGCCTTGCTGGTAGAAATAACGTCCTTCATGGGAGCCGCTCTTAAAAGTCTGGTTGGCAGGGGTCATATTGTACTTTCCATTTTCTGATTCGTTGACAATTAACAAACACCTCCCAAAACTTATTTTTACTCTTTATGATTTCAAAAACTTAAAAAGCTCTAGCACATGATTTAATCCCTGCTTCCCTCTGCGAAGGGCCTTTCTTTTACTTTTATGTTGAGTCAGTTTTCCTACTTCTTTCTATCTCAGAAGCAAACACTAGTGTCAACTTTGGTGCAACAATTTTTATATGCTTGTATATTGTACTCATTATATTGCTTTGTGTTGACAAATATCCATGAGATATATATGTTGAAAGTTGAAAGCAATTGCTGAAGCTTAAATCTTCCTTTGTGTTGGTTAAATACCTTTTACTTAGAATCTATTGCTTTATGAGTTAACTCTTATGCAAAACTCTTTGATGCTTGTCTCGAAAGTACTATTCATGAAAAGTTTTTGCTTATATGATTCAGTTGTTTGCTCATTATCTACTTGCTAGCAAACTATAGACCATTGACCTGGATCACTTCATTCATAACATGTGCTTTACAATACTATTTGATCAAGATTATGATGGTAGCATGTCACCTCAGAAATTATTTTGTTTTTATCGTTTTACCTACTCGAGGAGGAGTAGAACTAAGCTTGGGGATGCTTGATACGTCTCAAACGTATCTATAATTTCTGATGTTCCATGTTGATATTATACCAATTGTTACATGTTTTACATACACTTCATAGCATTTTTATTTATTTTCTGGGACTAACCTATTAACAAGATGCCACAGTGACAGTTTCTGTTTTCTACTGTTTTTGTATTTCAGGAAAGCTGTTCTGGAAATATTCTCGGAATTGGACGAAACCTGTACAGGACCTCCTATTTTTCCAACACGTACACGAAGTCTGAAGGAGAGACCACTAGTACAGAACAACACATCGGAAACGGGCCAAAACCCCCTTCGGCAACGGAGAAAGGGTCCGTGTCCCCGCCTCTGTCACTGATGTGAAGTCCTTCATCGGTAACGGAGGCCAAAAACCGTTTCCGATGAGGTCTCCATTTGGCAACGGTTGTGCGCAGACCTCCGTTTCCTTAGTTTTCCTTCATCAGATACGGAGTTTGCCATCCTCCCGTTTGCATTGAGCATTTCTCATATTTCGGTTATATGCCATAATACATGAAAGGCTGATTGCACAATGCACTAAAACGTTATTCAATTCATAACATAGAACAAATGCCATCATTACATTGGTATACAATAATATCACCGTTTTTTATAATTTGACTACAATCATATATATCACACATTGGCATAATGTAATATCACCTATTACACTTTGACTACAATCATGAACTCTAAACCTATAAGCAACTAACCTAACAAGATGGAAGGCTGGCTTAATTAAGCCAGCGCTCGATCTTTGACTTGGAGCTCACCTTCTATGAGCTCTCGGTCGTCGCTGTACCCACTCCAAGACCAGTATCCACGAAATTTCCTTGCCTTAAGGTTTCTGGTTCTCGGAATGATACATTGGTACTTTTATGCAGTGTTGCCGAAATAAACTCTTGCGTGAAAGAAAAAAAACTACTAGCGAAATGTACAAAATACATCTGGATATTAAAAAAATCAGTGGCTATTTTCCAGCAACTGCTTTGTTCGGTTGCCATTTTTGAGAAACTGCTAAGATCGACGGCAAATATCCAGGAACTGCTCTGTTTGGTGGCAGACAGGTCGCATTCCTTCCTTCTCTTCTTCCTCGTTCCACCCCAATCCCCCACCGCCATGGACGACCGCAACAGAATAACAGAGACAACTACCATCCGTACCCACGGCACCGTTCTGGAGGTGGTGTACACGAACGAGGAGCATACCGTGGAGCGGATCCTCGACAAGTACGAGGAATGGCTAGCAGAGGAGAAGCATCGGTTCATCGGCCTTGACATCGAGTACACCCGAAATCGTCGGCACATGTCTGTCCTGCAACTCGCCATGCGCCAGCATGTCCTCGTGTTCCACTGGTGCAAGTCCAAGAAGAATTGTCCAGAGTTGGGCAAATTCTTTGAACGCAAGAATATCAACTTCGCAAGCGTGGACATCACCAACGACAGCAAGGTGCTTTCTTCTGCCGGCTTCCACATTCCACCGGAGTACTACGTGGACATCCAACTAGTATACAAAATCAAGGGTGGAGACGAGAGGGACGGAATGGGTGATCTAGCGGCAGACCTCATCGACAAATCATACGCCAACATGAAGAAGGAGTTCCCATCCAACCAGCACGATTTTTGGGAGTGGATGCCGCTGCACAAAGTTAAACTCGACTACGCAGCAATAGATGGGTACGTGACCTACGAGTTGTATCGCAAGATCCTAATCTTGAAGGACAGGCAACGTCCAACATGGCAGGAAATGCTCTACCCTAGGTGCAAGAATGCCCTAGGTGAATTGCAATAGGCTTTGGATGTGGGTGTTTAACTAGTTTGTACAGTTGGTGCTTTAACAATAAGTGTTTGTAATTATCAGAACATGTATGTGTGAATTTGCACTAGGAATTTGTTTATGTGATGAAATGCTCATACGTAGAACCTAGTTCATCGGCATCACAGCCGGTCACAGAAAGATTTATACCTTTCACCCGGCGGGAGAGGAGGTGCAGGCCTCTGCCAGATGCGCTGAGATGCTACAAGCGCTGCGATGCAATCACCTCCTCCTCCTTCTCCTTCGTCGACATCCACCTCCTCCTTCTTCTCCAGATCAGACACCACCTACAGATCCTCCACCACCTCCAGATCGGCCACTTCCTCCTCCAGATCGGCCACTTCCTCCTCCAGATGGGTTTCTGCTGGTAGATCCGCCGGAGGTGCTGCACCACCACCTCATGAATGACCTCCTCCACATCGGCCTGGCTCAGAATAAGCCGGGCATCACCGGAGGAGGAGGGCGTCAAATGGTGGCGCTGCCGCATCATTAGCGGACGCATGGCCGCCTCCAGATCGACCTTCCCCTCACGAAGGGCTGCCGCTAGAACGGTGCTGCCGCGGCGGCTAGAGCCGCGGCTGCGATGGCCGGATCTAGAAGCGCCGACAGAGGAAGCCATTAGAGAGAGTGAGGAGAGTTGAAAGCCACAGTGTGCGGCAGCTAGAGTTAGAAGAGAGACAAGTGAGAGAGTGATAATGAGACCGAGCCGGCAGTATATATAAGCGCCACATTGGCAACGGACATTTTATATAACCGTTTCCATTGATTTTACACCAGCGAGAGAGTAAACTTACTAACAGGTACTCTAAATTACATATGAACGCAGAGACCACTTAGCAGCTAGTGCTACTACATACGGACTTGATAATGAAGTAAACGATTACATATATGCTACTACTATCTAATGCTACTACTAGCAGCTGCTGATGAAGACTCGGGCTCGTCGTCGCTGTACACGAGTGCGTCCCTCCGGCATAAGGTACCGTCGAAGATCTTGATGAAGAACCCGTTGTCGCCTTCGAACTCGAAGCACAAAAAGTGCCCCTGCTCAAGCTTGTACGCTTGGGCGAATGACTTCCATCCCTGACTGAGGTACAAATTCCCCCCGGCACTCACGGCCGTCATCACCGCCCAGCTGCCGTTCTCGCAGTCCTCCATCTTCAGATGCATGGTAGCTGCCACCATGCCTTGGAGCTTCTCTGCGAACGCCCTCGGGAGCCTCAGGCGGCTCTCGATGCCCTTGTACAGGATAACCAAGAACTCAAAGCCGCGCAGCTCCGGGGACATGTCTTCAGAGGACGGTGAGGGCGACACAGACGGCGTGTCATTGCGGCTACGCCCCCTACCACGGCCGCGCCCTCGTCCACGGCCGCGACCGCTGATGGTACCTCTCGCCGGGGACATGTCTTCAGAGGACGGTGAGGGCGACACCGACGGCATGGCATTGCCGCTGCGCCCCCTACCACGGCCTCGCCCTCGTCCACGGCCGCGACCGCTGCTGGTACCTCTCGCCATGGATTTGGACGGAGGGGATCTGGCGAAGTTTGAATAACTATAGGCGATGGACTGGGGCTTCAAAGAGACCGCTGCTGGTACCTCTCGCCATTTATACTCGCGGGTCTGCTCTGCCCACCTCCCCATCTGCCCATTCGCTAGCCTCCACGTATCAACATTTTCAACGGTTGGAAAATTCTATCCGTTACCATAGAGGCAAATATTGGAAACGGACACTTTTATTAACCGTTGCCAATATAATAGGTGACGGAGATTGGAAAGGGTCCGTTGCCAATGTAGGCGGGCCTGGTCAGGTTTGTACGCACCGGCCGCGCGGAAAGCGCGATTCTCCGTCGCCTAACACCTGCCGTTTCCATAGAGGGGTATCCGATGTGTCGTTCTATACTAGTGGACGGAGGCGACCGAGGAGGGCGCCACACCCTAGGGCGGCGCGGGCCCCCCTCCAACTGCGCCGTGGTGGGGTGTGGGCCCCTCGGGTCGCTCCAGCCGCCGCCCTTTCGCCTATTTATTCATCTTCACGGGAAAACCCTACACACCCGAGCCATTATCCACGAAAAGTTCCAGATACGCCGCCGCCGTCAACCCTTGCTCGGGAGGGTTTAGAAGCTCTTCACGGCACCCTTCCGGAGAGGGGAATCATCACCGGAAGGCTCTATATCACCATGCCTGCCTCCGGAGTGATGCGTGAGTAGTTCATCTTTGCACTACGGGTCCATAGCAGTAGCTAGATGGTTGTATCTCCACTTTATGCTATCATGTTTAGATCTTGTGAGCTGCCTATCATGATCAAAATCATCTTATTGTAATGCTACATGTTGTGTTTGCTGGGATCCGATGAATATTGAATACTATGTCAAGTTGATTATCAATCTATCTTATATGTTATTTATGATCTTGCATGCTTTCCGTTACTAGTAGATGATTTGGCCAAGTAGATGCTTGTAACTCCAAGAGTTAGTATTTATGCTAGATAGTGGGTTCATGTCTCCGGTAATCTGGGAGAGTGACATCAACTTCTAAGATTGTGGATGTACTGTTGCCACTAGGAATAAAATAACCGATGTTTAGCTTAAGGGTGCGCCGTTAGGTCTAATTCATTTGTTTACATTACGCACATTATTTAATGCGATTATCCGTTGCTTGCAACTTAATACCAACGGGGAACTCGGTATGACAACCTGGAGGTTGATTATTAGTCATAGACGCTGTTGGATAACGGTCTATGTATTTTGTCGTAATGTCCACATGAATATCATAGTAGTCATCATGTCATATATATGCATTGTCATGCGCTCAATATTTTGTCAATTGCCCAGCTGTAATTTGTTCACCCAGCATGTTAGTTATCTTTTATAGAGAGACACCACTAGTGAACTGTGGACCCCGGTCCATTCTTTTACACTAATAATACAACCAACTGCAATCATTGTTCCTTTTCATTCTCTGCAATTAAACACTATTTTCCACACCATACGTTTAATCATTTGTTTTCCGCAAGCTAGGAAGATTGACACCCTTCCTGTTTCATTGGGGCAAAGTAGTTTGATTGTGTTGTGTGCAGGTTCCACGTCAACAGCCGAATTCCCTTCCACACGCAAGTACTTTTCTAGCACCGTTGACAACCTTCAGAAGTGCTTCTTGCTCCTACTGGATCTGATAACCTTGGTATCTTACTGAGTGAAACTTGCTGCTGCACTGCTTCATTCCTTCCTCTTGGGGTCTCCCAACGAACGTGTGTCCCACGTCATCAAGGGGCAACGATGGGGAACGGTGAGGGGGGGGTGGGGAAATGGGGAATGGGGGATGGGGGGACGGGGAGTGGGTCAGGGTCGAGATAGGGTTTGAGTTGCGTGGCGGCAATGGGGAAAAATCAGCCCGACCCTTCCCCCTGAATTAATTTTGAGCCAAAAACATTTGACATTATGCACCCTTCGGACCGTACGTATATATTCGGTCCGTCCGGATTTGGCTCTAATCATAAAAATTTCAAACTAATAGGGAAAAAATGGGGGTACGTGCCTCAAAAAATCAAACAGGATAGGTGGAAGCTGGAACACGGGGCGAAAGGAAATGTGTTAGTGACAAAATCGAGTAAGTGCCAAATTCAAATGAGCAAACCGGGACTTCTGAGCTATGTCGTAATGGCCAATGTAGACACGTTGTAATATTATTCGTAATGAAGGCAAGTTTATATGCTAAAATGTTAGTTCACGCAACAAATCAGGATATTATATACATATGTGTACTTCCCCTACAATTATCCTAAGAAAACATGGTTGACTGACCGGCAATAGGTTTCACAACATCTTAGGGTGACGGCCTCGGTCCCTTATACTTTTCGAAGCAATCAGAGGCTTGTGAAAACAAGTAACAATATTTTAATTCACATTGTTCTAT
This sequence comes from Poa pratensis, assembly GCA_947311845.1. NCBI lineage: Eukaryota > Viridiplantae > Streptophyta > Magnoliopsida > Poales > Poaceae > Poa > Poa pratensis. The sequence continues at coordinate 50,925,219 of CAMZMU010000049.1, read as the reverse complement.
CTTAATGATAATCCAAGGCATGTGCACAAGATGAGGTCCAAATTACTATTTTTGTTACAAAACATGGTTTGGTTACTCAACATATGGAAGGTGTTTTGCACTGTAAGTGCAGAGAGGCGTGCTTCTCTTGTTAGCCCTATATTTGTGAATGTCTTGCCGTTTTATAAATTTGTGCCTTGCTTTGTACAATTTAATTTAAGATTATATACCCACAACATGATGCCATGCCAATCTCATACAATAATCAAAGCCATATGCACAAGATTAGCTCGGAATGACGAAAAATGTTTTGTACCTTAATGCCGGACTTAGCCGAATAAAGACGGACCACCCGGAGACAACCAGACCAAACAAACCCGGACTTGGCTGCAGCCCAACCACGTCGATGACAGGCGGGGCTGGCGTGCTATCGGTCCCGCATGTCACAGAGAGGTGTTGATATCCTTCGGGTATGGCATTTTAAATTTGTGCCTTTGGCTTTTACAATTATGCTTAATATACTCACAATTTAAAAGCTAGACAAATATATTTTTGGATTATCTAAGCTTACCCATAATACGAATCCATAATGATTTTACATATTGTTTATTTCTTTCCTTAATGATTCCCTACATAAAATTGTAGAGAAATGTTGTTAATGAAGTAAAAAAATTAATTCGCATTGTTCAATCTTAACGATAATCCAAGGTATGTGCAGAAGATGAGGTCAAAATTACTATTTTTTGTTACAAAACTTGATTTGGTTTTACTCCAAGGTATATATGTGCACACTGATATGTAATTAGCTAGTTTCAGATCGAGAGACTTTCTTGCTAGCATTATTCTTGAATGACACCATTTTTAAATTTGTGCTATGTCTTGTACATTTTAACTGAATATAGAATGACGCACCATATGCCAAGCTTATACAATAATGAAAGCCATATGTACAAGATTAGCTCAAAATTGAAATCATGCTTATATGCTCACAATATGATACCGTTTCAAGCTTGTACAATAATTGAAGGCACGTGCAAATGATTAGATTAATATGACAAAATTTCGTTTCTGTCCCTGTGCCGGTCATGCTGAACTAAACCGAACCATCCGGAAATGACCGGACCATCTCTGTTTAGATCACCATCTACAATTTGCCGCCACGCAAATTGGGTTTGTGCCACCAGTCAATTACGGCTATGCCATCAACTGTGCTGCAGTGCCCTGTCCCGTCGCTTGGAAAATTGTGGCTGTGCCACTCGATAGCTCGCCGCAGAGCGTAGGTACGTGGCCGTCGCGTCGCGTGGGAACTTGGGTCTTTGGCAGTCAACACGCCGCCTCAGAGCGCCAGTGCCATGTCCCGTCGGATGCAACACCATAATTTATTCCGATCCTTTAATTTTAATCTCCCAAGTTCATGAATCGATCGACCCCCTTCCGCTATATTATCCCCTCCTCTTCCCCCCATCCGCATATCACCCAAGCACCACCAACATCTCCCCCAAGCTTCACCCCGTCTGAAATGGCCTCCTTCAACCTCAGCATGGCCAGCTTCAAGCTCCCGCCCGCCTATACGGAGCAAGAGTACCCTCCATGCCCGGCAGACGCCATGCTCCGTGTCTTTGCCTGGTCCATGTCGCGCTCTGCCCTCTTATCAATTCGAGTTCTATGGGAACGGGATGCTGAAGATCCACTTCACCAACCCCATCGACGCCATTCTGCTACAAGACCACTGCTACCACTGCGGCGGCGAGGGCATCGTGTTCATCCGTGACCACCCAAACATGGACGACAGGGAACAGTTCCCCTGTTGCAACTTTGTGCACCTCATGCACTTCCAAGGGCCGACGACCAATAATGCTGGTCCCCCGTCGAAGCTTGGCCAAGTATGCACGCTGAGATTAGTCGGCGTCCCTCAAGGCGCCAGGGGCAGCATTCCATCGAGCGCATCGTCGCCAAGCTCGGCGGCAAGTTGGAGGAGCTGGATCTGGAAGCGACCGGCGGCGACCCCCTCTCCATCACCGTCAAGGCGAGGTTCAGGGACCCCTCTAAGGTCCCAATGGTGTGCGACGTCGAGGTCCCGCCCCGCGAAAATTCGAACTTCAACATCAGTCAGGTTGGCATCGAAATAGTCCCCGAATCAGTGCCGTCTCTGCACGATGTAGACTAATTAGGTAGAGTTGGGTTTCGATCTCAGGGTGTAATCTCCAACTTAAACTCTGTATGATGCTTTGATGTAATGACGAAGCGCCCTTTAATTATCTACTAGTAATGTAATATTTCATTCTGCAATTTTATCTGTGATCAAATTTTCTACAGAGGCTTTGATGTCTTTTTTTTAATTTATGTCGATGTCTTTTTTTTTATGACGGCCCGCTCATTAGGCCAGCTGTGGCCCGGATATAATTGGAGGCTGCCTTTTTCTGGCCCGCCGCACGAACTATCGTAGGCGGCCCAGTTATTTTGCCCGGCTGTGGCCCTCATATTATCGGCGCCGGACTTTCCCGACGCCCGGCTGAGAGATTTTTGGAGGCGCGTTTGCATTTGGGCCGCCCGGAAATCATACTTTAGGAGCCGGCTATTTCTTTGGAGGCGGTTAATCCGTAATAACCAGCGAGGTGTAGCGTATGGCAGCCTCTTATTTTTTAATTGCTCTAACCGCTGCTAACAACAGACTGCAATACTCGTTTTTCTACTAGTGACACATACTTTTATGCCAAGAGTAATGAAAACACACAATGTACTACTTAAAACACTAGGGTGATCAAGATGAGTTATAAAATGTTGAACAGTTGGGAGATAACTTGCAGCTCGAAATGACAATATTGGTACAGGACTCGGCTTGCTTATAGTCTACGTCCTTCTATAATACATTAGATGGAGCATCTTCTAGATTTTATTATTTTTGACTTGGAGCCTTAATTCTCAAGTCTTTTAAGTATATTTTACATATGTCCTTCTGAATTACAGCGGGAGCATCTTCTTTTCTTATTATCCTTGAGTACCGTGTGGCCATGAATTTGGCTCAACTACCAAAGAACTGACGACTTCCAAACTTTAAATGACAACTGCTTCCTCACATAGCAACACGCACAAAATAAAATGACTTGCCGAGTTCCTCCTAGCTAGCTAGCGCCCGAGTCTTCATATTTACTTGTTTAACTTAGAAGGCAACATGTATGTTGCTCGAAAACCCAGTGCCAGTACAATCATTGAGTTAGAAAATGAACCGTGGAACTGTGGAAGAATCATGTAGGCACAAAAAGTCTCCTCTTTCGACACGGTTTGGTGTGGGTATTAATTGTACGATCGACAAGTTGAGTCTAAAATCAGTTTAAAACATTGAGGCACATCCGCACATGCCTAGTGGCACTATCTCATTATTGTTTCGCAGGCATCTCTCACCTAAACAACAAGGAGGGTCAAGTTGATAATGCGCGTAGCGGCCAGCCTCTCCCTCTGGGAACGGGCTCCTCTAACATGGAGGAGAGAAGTCAAGTAAGCTACAGTACAAGTTAGTATAAAATGAAGAAGAAAAGTCAGGGTACTGCTCCTCTAACATGGAGGAGAGAAGTCAGGTAAGCTACAGTACAAGTTAGTGTAAAATGAAGAAGAAAAGTCAGGGTACTGCTCCTCTAACATGGAGGAGAGAAGTCAGGTAAGCTACAGTACAAGTTAGTGTAAAATGAAGAAGAAAAGGCAGAGTACTGTAGCAAGTACTGTGTGTATTATCCTGTAGCATGTACTGTACACCGTTACTGTTGATACAAATAAATCTAAAATTAATTTTATTGCACCATAATTTTGTGTATATGTAATTATTGTAAATATATACACTAAATTTTTAATTAGCAAATTAATTCAAGTAATTTTAGGCTTAATCATATGGATGTGAAGGAGAAAAGTCAGGGTACGGTAGCTTACCTGACTTCTCTCCTCCATGTTAGAGGAGCCCGTTCCCTCCCTCTGGGCATATTACTGTACTGCTCCAATCAGAAGGTCCAAATGACAATACTGTGTAAAGATTTATGTCAATATTGCTTATGTGGCATACTAGTTAATGAAGAGAGAGGGTGTGAGTATTGGTCAAGGACTTGGCTTGCTTATAGTCTACGTCCTTGTAATTTTTCAAGAACAAGCAAGAGAATTGCTTGTCTTCGGTATTAAGATCGTAGAACGTTTTTTACAAGAAACCGATCGAGCCGTAGCTCCAAGAACCACTCAGCTATCTACTCGCGGCCTTGCAAGTCCACTCCACATAACTTGGCCTTAAGCCAAGGCACCCACTCCTCTCTAATTTGCCTACACACAGTCCACGGCAACGACGCAAACTTGTAGAAGACCCTGCTGTTCCGTTCCAACCACAGGCACCTCGCCACCAGGATGATCAGGGAGTTCAAATTACATTAGATGGAGCATCTTCTTTATTTTATTATTTGGACTTGGAGCATTCTCAATTCTTTTGAGTATATTTTACATACGGTCCTTCTAAGTTACAGCTGGAGCATCTTCTTTTCTTATTATCCTTGAGTATCGTCTGCCCAAGAACTGGCTCGTCAACCAACCAAAGAACCGACGACTTTCATCTTTAAGAACCAACTACGTCGGCACATAGCAACACACACCAAATAAAATTACTTGCCGAGTTCCTCTAGGTCTTGTTTGGATACGGAGGATTGGTAGAACAAGTTTTCCGTAGCCTATTATAACCATGTAACAACCTGAAATCCTGTTTGGATGCACCAACTAAAACGCGTAGATCCAAAACCGAGTTTCCACAAAGTCAGGAAAATAAGCGTTGGGAAAAACGACTATTAGTAGTTTTTGCGAAAACGCCATTAAGCTAAACTTGGGCAGAGCCTTGCGCGGCGGCCTGGTCGTCTACCTCTGCGAGCCTGCGACCATCGGACAATCGAAGGGGATCCCTCCGGCGGAGACCACACCTCCTCCTCGTGCAGCCCCGTCGAGCTTGGCCGACTCATGCATGACCCTGGTGCCTGCGCCCCACCGCACGCCGGCGGAGCAGTGAACATTTGCTTCCTCGAGCTTCACTGTGGCGATATATATGCGCGTTCGGCCGGCCGGCGTCTAGCACATGACGCTCCACCGGTGGTGAAACGGCTCTACATGGGTTCGTTGATGTTGACGGGGAAATAGGCGTAGAATCTGATAATAGCTCATCAATTTGAGAGACACGGAGCAACGAGGAGAGCTAGCCGTCGGCGTCCGGCGTCCCGACTCGTCAAGGCACGCGTGAGATGCAAGCAGAATCGGGTGGCTGTTAATTGCTTCGATCGAGTGGATTCAGTGCATCTTGAATAAGGTAGCTTCTTCCCGGCGACCGCGGTCTAGCGATTCCACGCCGCGGTGAGCTTCTCTAGCAGCCATGGCGTCCCATTAACTTTTGTTCCTTGGAAATCGGCCATGGCGTCCGATTAATTTTGGCTCCCTGGAAATCGGCCACGGTGGTGACAGGATGCGGCGCAGCCATGGAGTCAGATTACTTTTTGTTTCCTGGAAATCGGCCACGGCTGCGAGAGGATGCGGCGTCCACGGCGAAGATTCCATGAGACCAGTACCTGCAGCTAGCTGCCTTCCTCTCCAACTGGAATCGGAAGCTATGGATCAGGATCGAAGAACTAGTACGAGTACATTCGCCGTTCGTCTCAAGTTCTAGCAAGGGGATTACTAGCACATCAATTCTTATCCAAACTGAGACTTTTATGACCCAAACATGGTGACCCAAACATGGTTTACTCTAATCTAGTTTTTTACCGAAAAACTAGTAAAACTGGTTTTCCTAAAAATCAGCCTAAAACTCGTTTTCCAAAAGCTGGCTGCTAAAGTCGTCTATCCAAACAACCACTTAGCTAGCTAGCGCGCGAGTCTCCATATTTACTTGTTTAACTTAGAAACAACCATTCATGTTGCTCGAAGACCCAGTGCTGAGACGCGCGTGCTAGCGCAGTGGCAGTGCCTGCGGTGAGCGGCCTGCCCGCCCAGGTTCGATCCCTGAGGGACGAAATTCTGGGGCGTCTCACACACTGCTACACTGTTCACCCGAGACACTGTAGCAGGCACTGTTCATTGAACAGTGTTCCGCGGATGCCTCTCACCGTCTACGTGCCACAGGCGAGATCGACGTGCCCGTCGGACCCGGAGCGCTGGACTTCGGAAGACTCTCAAGACGTATTAGGGGTCTAAGTTGTAGGTCTTGTTTAGACGCATAGGTGGGGTGTGCGTGTGGTGTGAGTGTGTGTGTGGTGTGCGTGCCTGTGAGTCCGAACAGATACTACAACTTATATCCTCAGGAGAGGCTCAAAAAAAAAAAAAAAAAAGACCCAGTGCTAGTATACAATCATCGAGTTAGAAAACGAACCGTGGAACAATCTTGTAGGTACAAAAAGTCTCCTCTTTCGACGCGGTTGGGTGTGGGTATTAATTGTGCGATCGACAAGTTGAGTTTAAAATCAGTTAAAAACATTGAGGCACATGCCTAGTGGCAGTATCTCTTTATTTTTCTCGCCGGCCGCTCCCTCTGGGCAAGGTGAGAAGGCTAGCTAGCTACTAGCATATTGCTGCTCCAATCAGAAGGTCCACTGTCGTTGTATACCCACACAAGAAACCTTTTGGCCGGAGGTACGCGCGCGCGTCGTTTGGCCATGGGTGGCTTCTACGAGCTTAGCTTAGCCGTCTGTCTTCACCCCGCTTCAGTTTGCTCCGTGGCCGAAGCAAACGCATTCATCTGACGACAGTCTCGTCTTGTGCACCGCGTGCAGGCGCACACTCCGGCTAATCCTGCAGTCAGCTGTGCTCTGCGATCGAATTGTGGGGGTAAAGTCGGTACAGTTTTCTTCCATCTCCTGTTTACTCTGTATATGCAAGGCCTGCTAGCGATCGAGCTTGTGAGGGTGACTCCGTTATGCAAAACCTGCTAGCGATCGAATGGAAAACGTCGTCCATTCGTAGGGGCTTGCATCTTCCGATGAGCTTCATTAGTGTCGAAACTATATAGGAAAGATGGGTGAGCTTCAGGCATCACCAAAATTGGAGGGGTGAGGTCTATTGCATTGCCCCCAACTAGGTCGCCTTTGGGATAGTCATCCTAGAAAGAGTCAGCTGTATCACTTACCATCTTAAGTTCTCATCTCTTGCTTTTTGGCGAGCGAAGCTTTGGCTTCGGTCATAAATTGCTTTGGCAGGACCATCGAGCTTCATTTAGCTTCTTTTACACGAAGGTTGGATTCCCCACGGACGGCACCACTGATTTTGTAGCGTCGTCAACTAGAGGGTAGGGGGTACATAAGGTGAGGATTCACCATGCAATTGCGAGGTCGTTATTGTGCTTTGTGTACCTACGTGGGCCTTATTGGGAGGTCGTTGTACACAAAGTTGGTGCGTCGATTTTATTAAATAGGTGTGTTCGACTCAGTGAAAATAATTTCGTCGAAATTTCGAACGAAATTCGTGAAATTAACGATTCTCGCTATGGGGCTAGAAAGTATAATCTCAGATGAAATTTTCGTTTAAATTTGAATAAATCCAATGGGTTACACTACAAAAAGCTGTAGACCATGATATAGACAAGGACTTGCCTCTACCCTACCGGTTGAGGACTCATGGAGTTGATTATGAGGTTCTGTGTTTGATTCCAGCAGCCCCATTTTTATTTTTTGAAAATAATTTGAACGTCAGACCATAAATCTGTCCGAAATTTTTGAAATATTTCTTCGAAATTTCGTTGATTTCTCGAAATTCGCGAATCTCTGTGTGGTGCGAAAGAAATTAGAAAAACGAAACGTTAAACCCTGGTTCGACTCGAGGAGCACGACCTACTCCGAAGTTAGGGAAGGCGATGAATGTGTTGTCAAGATTGACTCACTTGTGAAGGAAGGCCGCTTCAAGGATCCATCCACGAGAGAAGCGCTCGACTAGTGGCCATAACCTCTAAGGCAATACCACACATCAGCGATCCCCTTCCCCCTTCGACCCAATACTTACAAGGTCCCTAAGATTCCATCAACCGGCCCCGCAATCTTACAAGGTCCTTTGGAGGGGTGTGCTTGCTCCTTGAGTTTGATTCCTCATCAACCGGCCCACAATCATACAAGGTCTCTCGGAAATAACCAAGGCTACCTAGGGAGAGATCAAGAAGTCAGGACAAGAGAATAAATCTTGATGATGGTGTGGTGTATGGCACATTGTGGACTAGCCCAACTACATCTCCAACATCTTGAGATTATAGATAGGTTTGTTCGCCTCGAGGAGCACGACCTACTCCGATGTTAGACGAGGCGATGAATGTGCCATCAAGATTGACTCACTTGTGAAGGAAGTGAAGGGGTTCGTAGCAGAAAACAATAATTTTTCTAACTATCGCAACACCGAAACTAGCCAGGATCTATCTATCTAGTAATGCGGTAACGGAGAAGTCATCGGAAACATACCCTTGTAGACCGATAGCGGGAATTACGCTCCCGCACAAGCGTTGCCGATGAAGACGTACGTAGCCGACCTCAAGGTCGCGGAGAACTTGGCGCGACGAAGAAGAAGGAGACGCGGCGATGAAGAAGCTCCTAGTGCCGAACTCGTGAGAGAGCAGCACCTCCGAGTACTCGCACACGTACGGACCTTGACGATGACCTCCGTGCTCCCCGATCCAGCCGGAATAGCGGAAGCGAGAACTTTGGGTGGAAACCCGCAGCACAACGGTGCGCTGCGGTTTATAGGTCTCCCGTATACGCTGTCCAGACTTGGGACCGCGCACGTCGAGAGATGGGGAGGGAGGAATTGGACTAGGGAGAAGCCTGGGCCAACCGGAATTAATTCCTGAATTTTCTGTGTATTTTTCCAATTAATCCGGGTCCCTATTTATTGGAGGAAAAGGTGTGCACCTCTCCTCAACTAGCATGTGGGACTAAAGGGAGAGGGGGTGGTGCGGCTGCCCATGGGCCGCACCCATGGGCGCATGGGCCCCAAGGCCCAGCCGCACCCCTCATGGGGGGGAACTTCCCCTCTTGGGCCCTAGGCCCATTAAGGTGGCTGCCCCATTTTTTCTCCTTTTTCTTTAATATTAAATTAATATAAATATATATAATTCCATAATTAATATATTTACATACTATTTAATCTCCCGTGACTCCGAAACAATTTCCGGATCACTCCGAACTCACTTCGGTCTCCCCGGAACTCTTCCGTTCTTGCCGGAACCTTTCCGAAACCTCCTATCTCTATACCTAAGCCACTCCGATGTTTCCAAAACGTTCTCCTAGCGTCGTCAAGACCTTAAGTGTGTTACCCTCGGTTCGAGAATACTCCGGACATGGTCGAGACCCTCCCGCCAATGACCGTCAGGGAGCCCTGGATGACTATGACGGCCCCGTGCATTCTAGAATAAATCATCCTTGAATCATCTTTGAACCGTTAACATGATATGGTCATTCCCTTTGTTCGTTGATACTTCCTTGTCCGAGATACGATCGTCAACATCCGATGTTGTGTTTTATCTCGTTACCGACAAGGTTGCTTTACTCGTTCCCATGAAATTATATCTCAATGACCTAGTCATACGCTGCGCAGCTTTACAGATATAATCTCACCGAGTGGGCCCAGCATATCAATCCATCACACGGATGAACAAATCCCGCTCTTGATCACTCGCCCCGACTACTTCCTTCCAATACCCGAAAGTGTCACCCTTATTGTCGTGCGTATGAGACATGACGTTAGGTGCGATCAGCCGTATCTTTCAGAAGCAGCGACTTGATGTAATCTCACGGTCTAAGGAATAAGCTACCACGTTATAATCCTATTGCAGTGTTGAACTATCTGATACGATCCTAACTGCAATACTTTGGGTAATGTCCATCAAATTATTCTCCCAATAAAATGACTCCACCATCAACTGTTAATGCAATATGATCGGGAAATCACGATCATCCATTGACTGATGGACTAGTTTATCTAGAGGCTTAACTAGGGACTCTGGTTTGTTTACATACCACACGTGTATTAACAATTCCGATTAATACAGTTATAGCATGGTATAAAACTATTTATAAACTTAAAGAGATAATGCAATAAATCTTATTATTTATTTGCCTCTAGGGCATATCTCCAACAGTCTCCCACTTGCACTAGATTTCAAATAAATCCAGCTGCATTTCTATACCAATCATACAACCTTATCTTTTATAAGTGTTTATGATAATGCTCGCTCGTGGAAGAGGTTTCCTTCGGCCTGAACCTTTCATAACCATAAGCTCTTTGCAAACCATTGATATCACCTTATTTGATATCATCATGCTATCTTAATAACAAATATACATATTTGGCAACTAAGTGAGACTTTTGTTTCCCTGCGCTTACTCTGATCCAATATCAGTTAATTGCATTAAACACACTCAGTTTTAGAGAATACCTTTTCTCTACCAACTCTATGTACTTTTGCAGTATCTTTATACTTCTATATTTACCTAAGTAGATCCTGACATTCTATTGTCAGCCTAATGCCTTTTAGTTTATCCTATAACGACTTGATCCTTATTTCTTTCTGTCATTTAGGTTGATCCTTTTAACACAACATTTGTTAAACTCATCATCCTTTACAGATTTGAAATAACCACATATCCTTAGTTTCTTTTAAACTATGAAGGATACTTTTGGTTCCACTAATAATGAATCACAAATTCATCTCAGCGCTTATTCTTCTTGTAAGAATACTAATCATATCTTTTCGAGTATATAATATGGTTAATATGCTGCCACCTTATCATGGCATAGAAGTGCAGCATATTTTACAACCATGATTACTTTATCCAGATTTACAAGGACCAATTCCTCGTTACGTCTTATTCTGACACATCAGAATCTAATCTGGAAAAACACCTCGACTTCTTTAAAATGATCTATTCAAAACAGATGCTCACATTTTAAACATATATGATTTTATCGTAATTCAATAATTACTTCTAATTCATTTTCCTAGTACCTATCTATTATATGTCATTTACATATAAACACCTGACTAAGCTCCCACTCAAAATGTCAATTACATTTGAGATTGTGTAACTTGTAATGCTCCCACTCAAAATGTCAAACACATTTCATATTGTGTAGCCCACAAGCTCCCACTTAACAATATGTCACTTACATATTATTCCGGTAAGCTGTCCTACTCCCACTTAAATTATACGGATATAATTTCCTTCGATATTTCGGTCATAACCGAAATCCTTGATCATGTATCAATTCGAAAATTCCAAATACGATGTATTATACTTGTTAATACAAATCCAAAAGACTTAGGCATGTCTACATCCAATGTAGTCAAAACAATTTTGATTTTGTCAAAGACATTCTTCATGACAAAATTAGCTTTATGTCCTTCTCACAGTTTCATTCTTTTCACACAACTTGTCATGTGAAAAATCAAGTAACCCTTTTACTTAATAAGATTCAAGCAACATTTACTAATACAATCTTGAATGCAACCTTTTGGATTTATGACTCTATAGTCACAATTCGAATTTGGCATCACCCAATTTCTTTGTATTTCGTAGGTATCCCTTGTTCTAGTAACAAGCTCATTAAATCATGAAATATTAATCTGTGACCGGACAGAAAATATTCTTTAATGCCTACTATTTATAAAAAGCTCCTTGCATGAAAACACCATGATCAAATATCATCATTTTTCATTTCCATTTGTGGAGTTTTGTTGTCGGATCAAATTCCAAACAATATTTCTCTCACAAATCGAGTAAGGTCAATTACCCCTTTTAAGCTTTTCTTTATTTCATATCCTTTCTTGAAACTTGTTTTCAATGAATCACCAAGTTAGCAATACTAGTTTTGCCCTTGTTGGTGTTTACCATATGAAAATATATTCATTCCTATGAATATTTTACAAAGAACTATTTCGTACATAGTTTCGTATTATCATATAATCTATAAACCATGACACACAACTTATTGTCGTTCATACGAATTTTGGGTGAAGACTTCAAAATAGGGAGTTTACTAATTCTAACGGAAAAACCTTCTACGTGATTTCTAAAATATTAAGAGATAATTTTTAGGACTATACTTTATTCAAAATAGAGTATGATATAATGTCTACATCAACATGTTTGATAATAGCATCATAATTTTGTGAACCGAATTTCACAAGTCCTTTTGTGAACCGAATTTTCACAAACCTTCATGATAAAATAAATCTTTAAAATCCTTGCTATTATAATCCAATTACAATGACTTGATTTTATATCCTCCTTTTCTATCCGAAAAATCTTTCTTGATCAAATCAAATAATTTCAGATAATTGTATCTTTTAGTAAATACTTATTATTTACTTAGACATACAACAAAGGTTTCAATAATAATTTCCACTACACAATTTAATTTAACAATCATCTTGCATGATCTCAAATCAAATTTCTTCTCATATTGACTTATCAATATTTTTCAATCATCATGTCTCATTAGACATCACGCATGCAAATACACAAGATCAAAGTATCCAAAATATTTGCAATGATTAAAAATTCGGTAGTGCATTTTATTATTGACTTAGGATATTTATTTTAACATTCAAATCCACTTTGCTATCAAAAAGATTAATGCATGAATAACTTATTCATAATCGAAATATGATCATAAGAAAACTTTATTCATAATAAAAACAACTTGCTTGTCTCTTACAAATATGAATAACTTGTCTCATCGAATATAAGACATACTTATTACAATCACTCTCAAATTCGACTACAAAACTCTTATTCAAAACTACTAATCAAAACTTGATAACTATGGGCGTGAAACTCCTTGGCCATCAACTACTTTGCCTTGCCATCATTCCGCACATCATGTCGAACTCTGCAATTTTCTGTTATATTCTGGTGCTGTTTCAATAAAACAGACATAAGTATCAAATACTTTAATATAACAAGTGTAAGAAATAACAATTATAACTTTGTATATCAAATATACCTTGCGTGTCATCTATTTCTCCTTCGATGGGTTCCACCTCCACATCTTTGATTTCGACCAGGAAATCATTGAAGAGGAGGAAATCACTCTTAAGTATATACTCATCGACAAGCTCCTCATAGCTAGGAGGTAGAGAACGCAACACCGCCTGTATTGCAAAAGTATCCGCCATCCAGTAATCGCATGTGTTTGTGAGATCATCGTGAATGTCAAACATCTTACACAAATGTGTCTCCAAGCAGGTATGTTCTTCCATCTTGAGTGAAAGAAACTTGTCCAGCTGCTTGTACTGCTCTTGCTTCATTCGGTTCAAGAACCGAACTTTAAGAGCACCTATCATCACAGCGGGTTCCATATGGCGAAACTCATTTTTCAGCTCATGATCCATGCAGACATACATCGTGATCTGAACACTCTCCAGACCTCACGACGCTGACGAAAATCCTCTTTCGCCTCTGCACTTGCGGAGTCTCCTGGTTTATCTCCTAACAATTCTCCTATCACGTAAGAAATGTCGTTCTGGTAGAGGACGTCTTTCAGGTTTCTGTACCACGTCATGAAGTTGGATCCATCGTTCCGGAGATTTCTTTTCTAATAAAATGGTTGAACTCAAGACTTTCTTCCTTAGGATAAGGCATGATCTACAAAGATAATTTGCAAAGACTAGGTAAGGCTAAGTTTATAATATTTGAGTTTATTTAATAATCATATTATCAAACACACTCCACTAAGAGAATTATCCCTAAAAACTGTCTTAGTGATTACACGATCCCAATCCATTAAATTACCCCCTTCGATCGGGCGGGCAACGTAACTTCAGAGGTAGGCAACGAATTACCAATCGCAACAATCATGCGACTCATGCTCGATCTTTCGATCACCCGTGTTCCGAGGCCATATACTGGTATATGCTAGGCTCGCCAATTTAACCTTAGTGTTTTCGCGTGTGCAACGTGGCTTACACCCACTGTATGCGAACGAAGAGACGAGTGTAGACGAAAAGGATCGAAACCCAAACGACGTACCCCGTAACGTAGAACTTTATTGGTGGTGCACACTAAGGCAGAACACAATTTTGGTATTAAATTAGGGATCATCCTATTACGGCTACCGTTGTATATCTTTATATAAGCACTCAAATAGGATGCAAACACACAACAACAATATCAAAATAATGTAATGAAGTGCGATATGACATGGCCGTCGCGCCTCGGCCTTCACGGCGCGCCTCCAATGGTGCTCCGAGTCTACGGTGCCACCTTTGCCTCCGATAACATAAAACTTACCGTGACCATGTCATATTAAAAGCCCCACTGCAAAACAAAGTTAGACGCTCTACTTTTATCCTTTTGCAATTTTACGTGGCTGCTAGGGCTTTCGTGAAGAACCGTTTCTTACCTACGAACATACAACCACAACACGATTAAATAATTGTCTCTATTACACCCTTTTCAGGGCCCTCCATTGAAAATGCCATGCCGTCTAAAGAGAGAGAGACAGACACCCGCCAGCCGCATATATGGTACAAGCCATATGTTAGTTGCGGAACCAGTCTCGCGTAAGCGTACGCGTAAGGTCGGTCCGGGCCGCTTCATCAACTCAATGCCAACAACATTAGCAAGTGCACGCGAGAGGGTAACAATTATAGAATCGATGCCCACATTCAACATGTGTTCTAACCGTACCAGCAATACTACGCATAGATCGGCTCTGATACCACTGATGGGGTTCGTAGCAGAAAACAATAATTTTTCTAACTATCGCAACACCGAAACTAGCCAGGATCTATCTATCTAGTAATGCGGTAACGGAGAAGTCATCGGAAACATACCCTTGTAGACCGATAGCGGGAATTACGCTCCCGCACAAGCGTTGCCGATGAAGACGTACGTAGCCGACCTCAAGGTCGCGGAGAACTTGGCGCGACGAAGAAGAAGGAGACGCGGCGATGAAGAAGCTCCTAGTGCCGAACTCGTGAGAGAGCAGCACCTCCGAGTACTCGCACACGTACGGACCTTGACGATGACCTCCGTGCTCCCCGATCCAGCCGGAATAGCGGAAGCGAGAACTTTGGGTGGAAACCCGCAGCACAACGGTGCGCTGCGGTTTATAGGTCTCCCGTATACGCTGTCCAGACTTGGGACCGCGCACGTCGAGAGATGGGGAGGGAGGAATTGGACTAGGGAGAAGCCTGGGCCAACCGGAATTAATTCCTGAATTTTCTGTGTATTTTTCCAATTAATCCGGGTCCCTATTTATTGGAGGAAAAGGGTGTGCACCTCTCCTCAACTCCATGTGGGACTAAAGGGAGAGGGGGGTGGTGCGGCTGCCTACATGGGCCAGCCGCACCCCATGGTGCGCATGGGCCCCAAGGCCCAGCCGCACCCCTCGGGGGGGAACTTCCCCTCTTGGGCCCTAGGCCCATTAAGGTGGCTGCCCCATTTTTTCTCCTTTTTCTTTAATATTAAATTAATATAAATATATATAATTCCATAATTAATATATTTACATACTATTTAATCTCCCGTGACTCCGAAACAATTTCCGGATCACTCCGAACTCACTTCGGTCTCCCCGGAACTCTTCCGGTCTTCCCCGGAACTCTTCCGTTCTTGCCGGAACCTTTCCGAAACCTCCTATCTCTATACCTAAGCCACTCCGATGTTTCCAAAACGTTCTCCTAGCGTCGTCAAGACCTTAAGTGTGTTACCCTCGGTTCGAGAATACTCCGGACATGGTCGAGACCCTCCCGCCAATGACCGTCAGGGAGCCCTGGATGACTATGACGGCCCCGTGCATTCTAGAATAAATCATCCTTGAATCATCTTTGAACCGTTAACATGATATGGTCATTCCCTTTGTTCGTTGATACTTCCTTGTCCGAGATACGATCGTCAACATCCGATGTTGTGTTTTATCTCGTTACCGACAAGGTTGCTTTACTCGTTCCCATGAAATTATATCTCAATGACCTAGTCATACGCTGCGCAGCTTTACAGATATAATCTCACCGAGTGGGCCCAGCATATCAATCCATCACACGGATGAACAAATCCCGCTCTTGATCACTCGCCCCGACTACTTCCTTCCAATACCCGAAAGTGTCACCCTTATTGTCGTGCGTATGAGACATGACGTTAGGTGCGATCAGCCGTATCTTTCAGAAGCAGCGACTTGATGTAATCTCACGGTCTAAGGAATAAGCTACCACGTTATAATCCTATTGCAGTGTTGAACTATCTGATACGATCCTAACTGCAATACTTTGGGTAATGTCCATCAAATTATTCTCCCAATAAAATGACTCCACCATCAACTGTTAATGCAATATGATCGGGAAATCACGATCATCCATTGACTGATGGACTAGTTTATCTAGAGGCTTAACTAGGGACTCTGGTTTGTTTACATACCACACGTGTATTAACAATTCCGATTAATACAGTTATAGCATGGTATAAAACTATTTATAAACTTAAAGAGATAATGCAATAAATCTTATTATTTATTTGCCTCTAGGGCATATCTCCAACAGGAAGGTCACTTGAAGGATCCATCCATGAGAGAAGCGCTCGACTAGTGGTAATAACCTCTAAGGCAATACTACCTCAGCGCTCCCTTTCTCCCTTCGACCCAATACTTACAAGGTCACTAAGATTCCATCACCCGGTCCACAATCTTACAAGGCCCCTCGAAAATAATCAAGGATACCTTGGGGGAGAGATCAAGAAGTAAGGACAAGAAAATAAATCTTGGTGATTGTGTGATGTATGGCACATGGTGGACTAGCACAATTACGTCTCCACCATCTTGTGCTCCTTTGCGTTGGGCTTCTAATCCCCTAGATGAGGAATGCAGGGTGAATGTCAGATTTAGCACGGTCTCCAAAACATAAATTTGACCTTTAGTTTAGTTACAATCGATCTATTATTATATACTAAAACCAATATACTCCCTCCGTCAAAATAAGTGTCTTAGTTTTGTCAAAAAGTGGATGTATCTAGACTTGAAAATGTCTAGATACATCCACTTTTGTGCAAATCTAAGACACTTATTTTTGGAAGGAGGGAGTACAAATGTTTAAATAGGCTACTACGTTAAGCCACATCAGTTAAAATTATTTTTGATTGTTAGATCTAAATTTTGTAGTTAGAATTATAAATCACAGCCATAAGATTTATGCAACAAATATGACATAACAAACAAGTAACATTTTGCCCTATTGACATAAATCATATGAGCAACACATGGTACTCTGGAGATAAAATTTCCAACCAATAGTCCGTACTGAACATATCCACCGGCCGGTCACAAAGGAAGATCCTTAGTTTCTGTAAACCTAATGTAACAATTTTTATGAAACTTGTTTCAATACAGGTGAGTTTTGCACATCCAATATTAATTAATAAATGTCTAACAAAAGAGATGCCTAGAATGAAACGTTTTTTTTTAGTTTTTGTGGACTTGAGAGAGTATTTAACAAATGAGATATGTAACCTATCAAAACTGCAAAGAATATTGTTTAGTGGAGCACTTTTTTTTTAGAAAAGGGCACCCCAGCCTTTGCATCGATTGATGCATACGGCTTTTATTAAAAGTGTGGAGCACTATTGCACAGTACTATGTTGTTTTGACCTGACCACCCTAAGTCCCTAACTTGAGCTGTCGTCTGCGGGCCTCAAAAGGGGAATGCCCGTAGTAGTGGCTCGCATTGAAAATTTCTATTTCTATTTTTTTGTCTTTTTGTTCGAAACTGAAAGATAAATTATCACGCAGGGAAAAGTTGAGCAAGGTCAAAAATGATGACGGTGGTGGAGGTCCGCCAAGTGTCACATCCTATTCATTACGCTGAAAGAGGACACCTATGTGTTGATGCGATCGAGATCTGGTGGCACTAGTGACGGCGATGTTCATGGTGATGTTCATCATGGACTTCTACCGGTGCCGCTCTCGCAGCTCCATTGTGATCACTGCCCTGAAGACCATCGACGGCTGTCCGATCAGATAGTGGTGTATCTCTCGGGGTGATGCAATCCGCAGACTTCGAGAACCGTCTCTTCCGGTGTGGGCCATCGTGCTGGTGAGCCTCCGTGCCAGCCTCGGCTACCTCTCCGTTATGGCATCCGGACCGCGAGCGGCGGCTCCACGAGTTGGGAAATGTAGCCAAGTTCCTCGGGGTAGGATTATTGACAGGCACACGCGGCTTGGAGTTCACCAAACCACTCTGGTCAATGTGGGTAATTCTGCTGCTGAGGAGCCTGTATCGCTTCTTCGCCTTCCACAAGGCTATCGATTCATTGTGGCACGGCCGGAGCTCAGAGCTCCTCCCGAGTACATGGGATCCTTGCGGCCCGAGACTGCGAAGAGTATAGCAACTACAGCGGCAATGGAACAAGGAGCAACGACGCAGACAAGGATCA
This sequence comes from Poa pratensis, assembly GCA_947311845.1. NCBI lineage: Eukaryota > Viridiplantae > Streptophyta > Magnoliopsida > Poales > Poaceae > Poa > Poa pratensis. The sequence goes on along the minus strand of CAMZMU010000049.1, from coordinate 50,906,833 downwards.
AAAGTATCTCATTTACGGAGAGTCCAGCCAGGAGGTGGAGGTGAAGAGGCCTGGGTATACTCTGCAACTTAAAGTCGTAGACTTAAATTCGCTCATCACATTGGACAAGGTTCTGGAATGTCCCGGTATGTTGTTGAGCTCCAACAGCGGGTACAAAGATATCAGCGTGGCCTTCGCACTGTCCAGGCTGCTCCGCTGCAGGCTTGAAGACGTGACGCTGCACAGAGAGACCGTTCTGAGGACACAGCACCTCATCACGTCGCAGATAGACGGTGTGCTGCATATGGATGCAGAGAGGGCATTCACAATCCTGGAGCTGGAGCTTGCGTACAACAGAGACTACTTCTACACCCTCTACCCGATGGTCTTCTGGCAAGGACTGGTTTCTCTCTGCTTCAGCCTCCTCCTGTCAACGGCAACTTTCGCCGTCGCGCTTTGGCTGGCGATTGAAATCCGCAAGGTCTACCGACCCCTCAAGAAACCCTCGTGCTCATGTCGGGCAAATGGAATGTCGATGTTCTCATCACATGGGTGTTCATCTTCTTCATGTTCAGGAGGTGTGGGAGGTAGTCACTTACCTGCTGTCAAACTGGCCAAGTTTACTCCTTGTGTGCAATTACGTGAAGACGGGGTGGCCCAAAGCTTTCATGGGGGTTTCATAAGTTCCATTTTCAAGTCCAAAATTGCTGGCCCATGGCACAGACGCATCGACCAGTATGACTTTTTGAACTCATACAGGTACAGGCATCCTTTTCGAAGTTTGCAAAAGCCATTTCCATGGGTAAGATCCCAGAAAAACTGATGGAAAGAAACGTGTGTGAAGCTATCAAGATCCCTCCATGTGTCCAGCCAGCATCCTGCGCGCACTCCTCCGCATAGATCTCAGGAAGTCTCAGCTACCCAGCGAAATCCCGTCTCTGATGTTGAGTTCAGTCGATCAGTTCGACAGGTACAGCTGGGCCTGCTTAAAGCTGCACACATGCTCTCAGGTCATTCTAGTGTGGCACATAGCCACCAGCCTCTGTCAGATCAAGTTTGCAGAGGACCATGGAACTGATTTAACCAGCCCTGGGTTCCTTCGCCTCTGCACTGTCGTCCCTGCTGAGTTGCTGCACTTTCCAGCCACACTTTGTCGAAAAAAAAAGCAATCTGTCTGACAAGCTGAAGACTAATTACCACATCGCAAACAGCTTGTCACGGTATTGTGCTTATCTGCAGGTTTTTCAGCCTGGACTGTTGCCAGATGGTTTTGTAGTACCGAGGTGATCTTCAAAGAAACCGTCGCACATGCCCGCGAACGGCTTTACACACTGTAACTCGATACCATGTGGTTATAACAAACTCATGGAAGCTGCGGAAGATGGTGTGTATGCATGGTTGAGTGAAGCCGCGGAAGATGGTGTGGATGCGAGGCTGAGTATGAGCATAATCAGCAAGGTGCCATTCTAGCAAAGGACCTGATCAAGTATGAGGATGACAAAAGCCGTTGGGAGATTCTAGCTGGGGTGTGGGCTGACTTGCTTGTGCACATCGCCCAAGCTGGAATGCAGCAGAGCACAAGAATAGACTCGAGGCAGGGTGAGTTCATAACTCTCGTCTGGGCATTGCTTTGGCACTGCGGCATCGAGAAGAGCAACATGTGGGACAAGGATGAAGCACCTGAAGGCTTTTCTCAAGCACCTAGGCAGGATAGTACTGAAACCAGCAGTGTCCAGCACATGATGCAGGAGCAGCTAGCAAGGAAGAAAGTGAGGGTTCTGAAGACATAAGCAACTATCAGGTGGGAAGGGAGCACAGAAATTCTCAGACAGACGTACCGAATCAAAACTAAAGGGCGGGTGAAGCACTGAACCGCTAATCTCCAAGCACCTCACAGATTAGCACATGCCTGCATACTTTATATGGTCACTGGCTCACTGCATGCTACTTCTTGGCTCGTGCACATGTATCTCTGTCTGTACTTTACCATGTACATGTTGTTAGCAAACACTGCGATTTTTCAGAATGTAAAATTCAGTGGAATGACTTGCAGAGCAAGACGCAATAGGCAATAGCAGGGAGTACCTTAAAAAGTGCACTATATCGACTTGCGGCGTGCAAAATCTGCCTTGTCGCCGGGATAGGCTATTGACTCGGCCTTTGGCTCGGACTCAACGCAAAGTCCACCGCCCCAAAGGTGTTCGAGGATTGCCTATCCGCACAAGGTATGGAGGCCTTCTTTTTCTTGGTTGCAAAGGCCGGTGCAAATGCTCCTACATGTTTTGATTGTTCATTTTGTGTAGATGGACAGCGACGATGAGTTCTTCTACAACCTTTTCATCGATACTTCCGATGAATCATCGGACGATGATAGTGATGTTTTGATGGTCGCGGCCACTCTCATCCACAACTTCAACGAGAGTGCACTCCTCGACATGTCGGGTCGGTCATTGGGCGAGTGTCGGCGTTGGATCGTGACGAGAAAACGGCTATTATCTACTTTGGAAGGACTACTTCAACCATGTCAAGCCAACCTATCCACCCCTGTTTTCGTCGCCATTCCGGATGGCGTATGGGTGTGTTCATGCGTCTACCGGAAGGGGTGAGGGCATATGATGGCTACTTTGAGGCGAAGCCGGATGCACTTGGTACGTATGGTTTCTCTTCTTATCAGAAGTGCACTGCAGCTATTCGGATGCTTGCATATGGAGTAGTTGTTGATCTTGTTGATGAGTATTTGGGTATGAGCGAGTCCACTTGCCTAAGTCCATGTATCGGTTCTTCCAAGTTGTGGTTCAGGTGTTTGGCCCGGAATATTTGAGGGAACCAAATGTTGTTAACGATGGACGCGAGCAGAGGCTTTCCTGGAATGCTTGGTTGCATAGATTGTATGCATTGGGAGTGGAAGAACTGTCAATTTGCTTGGCAGGGACAATACCAGGGACATGTTGGAGAGTGCACCGTTATACTTGAAGCGGTGGCATCTAAAGATATGTGGTTTGGCACTTCTTCTTTGGTATGGCAGGCTCCCACACCGATATGAATGTGCGTCAGCGATCAACGGTGTTCGACAGAGTTGCATAGGGCAATGGTCCATTGATCAACTTTGAGGTGAATGGCAATGCATACAACAAGGGGTACTATATGCCGATGGTATCTACATGCATGGTCAACATTTGTGAAGACATCCGCACCCCAAGGATGAGAAAACTCGCATATTTGCTCAACAACAAGAAGCATGTCGAAAGGATGTGGAGCGAGCATTTGGCGTGCTCCAATCTCGTTTTGCTATTGTTCGGCATCCTGCTAAGAACATGGAGCAAGGAGATCATGTGGGAGGTGATGACAGCTTATGTGATCATGCACAACATGATCGTTGAAGATGAGCGTGATGATGCGAGGCTATTCAACTAAGGATGGGAATTTCAGGGAGAGCTGGTTAAGCTATGCCTAGACGACGACGTTCAGCAGTATATGCACGTGCATCATGAGATGCGTGATCAACCTACACACGTCCAGCTTCAGAATGATTTGGTGGAGCATATGTGGCTTCATAAGGAAACCAGTAGTCATGTCCAATATCTTTTTTATTTCATTGAATGAACTATGTTATTTATTTTCATTGTGTGAACTTTATTGTAAAATTATGAACCATGTAATTTATCTATTTGTGGACTAATTATTTCCCATTATTTTATAATTGTTTGTTATTTATTTGCAACAAACTTGTGTCAACATGAATCAAAGTGGCCAAAAAAATAGACACAAGCGGACGAGGTGAAATATGCGTTGGGTTGCCCTTAAATGTGTCCGAGTTTTGCAGTGGCTGGTTAGAGGTGCCCTTAGCACTTAGGGCATCTCCAGCCGTGCCCCCCAGCGCCCTCCCCCCCCCCCCCCCCCCCCC
>CAMZMU010000049.1:50735282-50901541 GCA_947311845.1 Poa pratensis | reverse complement strand
GCGGCGAGAAGGCCATGGCCAACCATTGGACGAACATCCAAACGGTTTGCAACAAATGGCATGGCATTCAAAAGGAGGTCGCCCTTCGGCCCAAGAGCGGCAACAACGTCGAGATGGAGGTGAGCCTTGCCGCTGCGATTTCCTTTTTTACTTCGCCTGCTTGCTCATTCCGGCAGTTTGTTCATGTAGATGGCTCGGATGTTTGAGGCGTACCGCAACGACGAGAAGGCGGACTTCAAGTTCCTCCATGTCTTCATAGTCATGCAAGGGTGCGACAAGTGGGCGCAAGTTCGCCATTCACTCGGCAAGGGCAAGGTGTATGTCCCGGACGCGCCGACGGCCTGTGCGTCGGATGGGCGTCCTGACGGCCACAAGAAGTCCAAGGCGGCGAGAGACGCAGCGCCCGCCGCGGCGAAGCTGCAAGCATCGATCGATACTTGCATCGCCGACGCTCAAGCCCATGCCGCCGCGAGGGAGGAGAAAACGGACGCGAGGTGGAAGGCGCTCATGGACAAAGTGGACGTCAAGCTTGACCTGCTCAAGACCAATACCGCGGCGAAGAAGAGGAACAAGGATCTCGCTTCCTCACGGGCGGCGGCGACCCGGCGGCGATGGACCCCGAGGTCAGGGCGTGGTTCATGGCGCAGCGGCGCGAGATTCTCAGCCAGATCGCCCCGGCCCCGACCCCGACGGCGACTCCGAGCTCCACCACTTGGGCAACATGAGCTCGGCCACAATCACACCACCGCCGAGCACCGAGCCCACCACCGAGCCTGCCCCTGCTCCGACGCCGAACCCCATCGAGCTGGACGATGACGCGATGTGTCACCGGTGACCATCTGATCTGCGCATCATAATGCCGAATGTGGCCGTTTCGCCAGATCGCCGAACTGTGGCTTGATCCATTCGCCGAACTTGGCTTTTTTGTATGATCGCCCAACTGTGGCTGCTTTGATCGCCGAACTCGGGCTGTTTCTGGGGGCGGGAATATGAACTTTCAAATCGCCGAAATGTGTGTTTTCGCTGGGGGCCGAAACGACTGGGAAACGCACCACCCCAGGGTCCAAAATAGCGTCGTTGCCCCCCAGGCCGACGAAAATAGCGCCGTTTTTCGGCCCGGGGGGGGGGGGGGAGGGGGTGCAACGGCTGGAGATGCCCTTAGCAATCAATGTTACTTAGTATCTGTCAATGACAAAGTTAAAGTGATTGCTGATGAAATGCCTCCTGTTGACACGGTATGGATAACGGAGAGGGAAAACCGGAAAAGCCCTCGAGAAGACGAGGGTCAGAACCAGGTCTACATTGTGTGATGGTGGCAGTGGCACAGCCGTACAGACACTCTCCAAATTGGTTGTTTGCTTGAGGTTGCTAAGAACATCTTGGAGTCAGAGTTCTAAGAACCGAACTCTCAGGAGAAGAATGCCCAATCTGTAAAATTCCCTAGTTTTACGAGCATCAACTGTTCTCCCCCCTATGCAAGATTCAAGAAGAGATCTTTGCCTTTGGTACATACAGTAGGTCGAGTAAGGCGTTATTGCGTACCTCCGTGATCCATCATATTAGGGCATCAGCCTGACGACGAACACGCTGCCGCTTCGGTACCCGGAAGACGCGGACGTCTCTGGATTTCAATCGAAGACCTCTAGGAACCCGGCCTTGGCAGCGGCGCGGCCTAGCAATCCCCTCCGCACGTGCGCTGATCATCTCGCCGACGACCAATCTTCTCTACCATCGCCGCCGGCGCCGCCCCCTCGGGCGTCGGGGTTGGTCTACGGTGCGGCGGGCGGCGGCGCAGCCTTGCCTGGTCCACTCGTTATGGACCTTCCTTCCGGTAATCCGTTGTAGCTACCGAGCACCCGTGCTCCCGTTATTTGAAATTTTTGAAAATTGTACTTTTTTGCTTCCAAAAGTTCTAAAAAAATTACACAAATACAAATACATATTACGCAAGTACACCAGATATTTCGTAAAGAAATTCATTATATTTTGGGCTAGGCCAAAAAGAGAAATTCCTGACAAATTCAACACACTTGTTTCACTTTTTACTTACCAGAATTTCGTTATTTTTATACAGCTCAGAATATGAATTTTTTTGCACCGAAAATTGGCACGCACGTAGGAAACATGCAAATGTATCATAGGAAAAAATTTCGGATTTTTTGAAACATAAATTTAAAATTTTCAAAATTTTAAAATATCAGGTGCACTGGTGCTCGGGAGCATAGCATACTCCGATTGTTTGCTGTGGACCTGTGGTATAAAAAAAATTACTTCAATTGTTTGCAGTGGTAAAAAAAATTTTACTCCGGTTTTTGCTATGGTTAAAAAAAATGCATTTGCTTTAATTCTCCTTCACTTCTTAGAAAAGTGTATTTTTCTGCTTAGAAAAGTGGTTGTACTTTTATTTAAAATGTAGTTGCAATTTTCAAAGATGACCAAGGCTTAAACAATTATCAGTAATAGCCACTTCAAAAAAAATACACCAATTGCTTTTAAGAAATAGGTTGTCACAATTTTTAGATAAGTAAATCAACGCGGTGGAAGAAAGAAAGCGAGAAGGGGTCCTCTTACAAAGCATATGAAAGATGAAAAAAGGTGAAATAGTAGCCACACCCCTCGAAGCAAGATTTTGGATCCTCTTTCTAGTGGCCAGGTCGTTACAGTTTTTTTTTTTTTTTGAATTTTACCATATATTAAATCAGCAAAGAGTACACGATTATATCGATTACAAAAAATACTAAAACAGACGAGCAAATCTGTGAGATCTTCAAGCCCTTTCTTCTTCCATGGCACAATCTTGTACTTTTCTGAAGGCAGCCGTAGAACAACGCTGAATACACCAAACCACAGACCTGTGAATACCAACGAAGGTTCTCCCCTTTTAATTTTGAGCCACAATGCCAAGGCTTTGTGCATGCACGCAGCCATTTAAATTAATCAAGCAACATCGGCAAGAGCACCACCATGATATTCCAGAGACAAATAACCGAACCACTTTGTCGACGTCGTTGGGAGCCGAGAGAACGGATCACCATTGCCGAAGACGTAGTAGCCGGGATAGATATTGCGAGGACAATCCTCCAAGCGGCAACCATGAGAAACAATCCAAGATTGATCTGGCGAAGTAAGATCTGAAAAACCATACCTAGACAAACTTAATCTTCCAAAGCCACCATTGACGTCGGGAAGGAGATCTCGCCGTTGAACGAAGCGTGGAAGATCACTTATTACAGACGATGCCATCTCCATTGACGAAGAAGATAACAACCAAAACCAAGCTCTAACATTAAGGACCTTTGTATAGCGCCCTGCGCAGTTCCGAGGTCCCCACTCCTCCTAGTGCCAGAGCGGCAACTAGATGGAGGTGAGGACCCGTCAATTCTTAGACGAAGGCGACGGTGAAAATGCAGATGGCGCCGGCAGAGACGGCTAGGGTTGAAACCCTAGGCCGCCGCCTCTCTTTCTTTCTTTCTTTTCGTGAGAGGATCTTGACGGTCACGTTCTAAACTCGCTTAACTTTACAGTTGGAAATGGTGAGAATGCAAGATTTGGACCCGACCATGATTATTTGGTTTGCGCCCCCCAAAGACATTACCCCAATTTTTTTGAAAGGACAAAGAGAAATAATTGCTTGGTAAAAAATGGGCTACAAAACAATCTTCGGGTTAACCACCTCAACATCCAAAATGGCTTTGATATTGACCACATCCAACAATTTGTTCCGCTTTGGAAGTCGGTCTCTGATGTCACTTTTTCTCATGACTCCACCGACACAATCCGTTAGACATTCACTAGTGATGGTTCCTACACCGCCAAGTTGGCCTACAAAATGCAATTTTAGGGCATTATCTCCACTTCTCTTGATGCCTTGGTTTGGAGGTCTTGGGCGCCTCGGCTTGGAGGGCATCATCTCCGCTTCTTTGCTTGGCGGTCATGCAAAATAGGATTTGGGCGGCGGATTGTCTTCAGCGAATGGGGTGGCAAAAATCTGAATTTTTTCTTCTTTGCAATCAAGTTTAAGAATCGGCGGATCACCTACTCTACAAGTGTTGCTTCATCGCTCGGATTTAGAAGGAGATTCTTACTTGGTGCGGTTGCCACGACATCCTTCCCACGAATTGGGCTAATGAAACATCCGTCAAGGCGTAGTGATCAAATCTGACTCTTGATCATGGTATGCTAGAAATGACATGTCCTCCTTGATCATGCTTATTTCTTGGGAGGTGTGGAAGGAACGTAATTCTAGGGTGTTCCAACATGTTGCCACTCCGGTTGGCGATGGTTATCACTATAATTAAAGACGAGACGAGAGCTTGGTGCTTGGCCAGGGCCAAATATTTGAGCAATGTAATCCGGAGAGTAATCTTATTTTGCAATGTCTTAGGGCTTGTCCTAGGCATCTATGACTAAAACTTCTTTTTATTTAATGCAAGTTTTTGCCTTGTTTAAAAAACACCCCTAGAAGCCCCCTAAATTAGAGGTTGAAACTATGCCTCTTTCAAAAACCACCGGACATCGTTGCATCGCGCACAAAGAGGTGCCGTGAGAGAGGACCACATGTCCTCTCGCTTCGGGTGGAGCGTCGACCCTTCCATACTACAAGGTCCGTGAATGATGACCACTAAATAACGATTAGACTACCCATAGTGGGGGTATCATAGGTGGTATCATGCATTCCATGCATGCAAAAAGCTGACGTGGCACTATAATTAATGATGAGAGGGTAGGTGGTGGTATCATAGGTAGATACCGTAACATAACGCATTTCCAATGCACAATGAGTCTACAAATCTAATAAATGCACTATACATGATACTACACATATGTTACTATGCACTATTAAGCTAGTAACATAAACTAGTATCATGTGCATGATACCACTCTATGTTACTTCCCACTATGAGTAGTCTTATAACACAATAGACCGTCAAACCGCCCACAACATGTGTTTGAACATGTCGTCGCTAGAGATTCTCTAATGCGGTGTTTCCATTCTTACTTAGTGGAAGAGTATTTATTTGCGGCTTTTCGTTGGGTTCTTTCTTCAGCATTTATGTCCGAGTACACTTGCTTGGCATGGTGTTCCGAGCATAAGCATTTCCATATTATTAACCTTCCCAAAAAATTTATCTATATCGGAAACATCTGTATACTCTCTTCTGCATTTATAGTACCATTGAATAGCTTTTTCCAACGACTCTATTTTCAGGAACGACTTTCAATGGCCATTTTTCCAACGGTGTTTCTAATGGCTATTGCAAGCTGGGTTAAAGATTTGTCAAAAATGATGCTATATACACGCTATATTCGTCAGATATTTGTCTTTTTTGCCCAGAAGTTAACGCAAAATATTTCACGACCGAATTATTTACACGAGTAGAATACTTGGTAATCTTTGAGCGTAAAAAAATTCGGACTTTTTTGAGCATTTTTTAATTTTCTAAAAAACATTCCGTATATCAGGTGAAGGTGTCTCCATGTTATCAGGTGTAGGCGTCACCATGTGCCATTAGTCCGCGTCCCTATATTCCTGGTTTATATGTACCACCCTTCCACCTCTCTGGCTCTCTAGGTCTCTCCCAGCATTTCTGTTTGTGACTTCTCTGGTCTCTCTCGGATTACTCTTTATCCTCTCTGGCTCTCTAGGTCTCTCCCATCATTTCTGTTTGTGACTTCTCTGGTCTCTCTCGGATTACTCTATCCGCTCTCGCACAACACAATGAGTGGAAACACATCCTGTCGTCACCAGCTCCATACTCTGCTCCTTCCTCACCACCTCTACCAGCTCCACCATGTTTAGATTCTTCTTTTGCATTACATTGGCCAGTTTGGAACGCAGGAATTTCATGCGAGGTCTGCAGTAACTGTAAGGAAACAGATCTTGTTTCCCAGGATTTTTACAAAAAATACCACGTTCCAAACGGGCCGATTGAGATTGTTCATACAGGGGCGTAAAACAAAATGCAGCAGTGCTCTAGAAAAAAATATGCCAGTAAAGCAGTAAAACCATTCCAAGTTCTTTACTTAGGGTGGTAATAGACACAGTATATTTTCTGTCCTCGACTCTCGACCTGTAACAACGACGACACACTGGCTACAGTGCCATCAAGCTGCTCAAGGCGCTACTAGCACTCTCTCCATAGGTAGATAAGATAGCTCGCCTGCCGATGGCTCAGTAGCTGTAGTTCTTGACGAACATGTCCTCCTTGGCGGCGGCGGCCTCACCGTCGCTGGTGTACTTGCCGAGCTGTGCCAGGAGTTGGCCTTGGCGCGCAACAGAAGCGCCTCCTGCGCCGCCGCAACGTTCTCTGGCCGCCCGCCCCACGTCTTGAGGCAGGTGTTCTGGAGAGCCCGCGCGTAGGAGAAGGACACGTGCCACGGGTTCGGCGCCTGGTTCATCGCGTTCAGGTTCAGCGTCGCTCCATCTCCGATTGGCCGCCAGACAAGAACTGCACCAGAACAAAGAGATACAGTTATAACTTGTATATTCTTGAACAAAGAGAACCTAGATGCTTCATTATATTTAAGTGAGGTAGAAGATAAGGTCTCTCACCATGATGCCGGGGACGGCAGGGGGAATCCTTCTCTGGAGGAGCTTCAGGGTGTAGCTGGCTACTTCCTCAGGGGTGTTCCTGTCCTTGCACTCGGCACCGGGGGTCACCATGCTTGGCTTGAGGAGGATGCCCTCAAACATGACGTTGTTCTGGGCCATGTAGTAGAATGTCTCTGCCCACACCTTCTGCGCGACCTCGAATGTCCTCTCGATGCCGTGCTCACCGTCGAGCATGATCTCAGGCTCCACAATCGGCACCAGCCCATTGTCCTAGAACATCACAAGTAAAAGGTTTGTATCATTAGAGTTTTGTATCTGCATTGGCATTGTACTGTAAAGTTTCGTCTGTCAGGAAATGGCAAAATACCTGAGAGATAGCGGCGTAACGGCAAGACCCCAGGCAGCTTCCTTGACAGCAAGCTCAGATGGGCCGTTAGGAATGCTGACAACAGTGCGCCTGCAAGAGAACTTCATGTCAGGTAGGGAGCATGGATCTATGACCTAATCTGAGGTAAACTGTCCTGTAGGTGCAAATTTCTAACCACTTGCAGAAGCGGGCGCCTTGCTGGTAGTACGCTGCTTCACGGGAGGCAAGGCCATCAAGACCTTGGCACCATGACTCATCGTTGGAACCAACAAGTGGCACAAGACCCTGAGAATGAGCACCAGTATTAGAAGAATGCTGAGTTTTTGACAACATGTGTAGATTTGGAGTAGAATCAGAGGACAGCCTACCTTGTCAACCTTGATACCGGGAACAATTCCCTGCTCGATAAGGATGTCAACAATCTTCTTGCCGTCAACAGTCGACTGGTAGAGGGTTTCCTCAAAGAGGATAGCACCAGAGATGTAATTTCCTAGGCCTGGTGGAGTGACAAGGAGGGTCCGGTAAGCCTGGCGGTTAGCCTCAGTGTTCTCAAGACCAATCGAGGCAAGTCTCTTGCCACAGGTGGCGTTCGACTCATCCATGGCAAGGATACCCCTTCCTGGTGATGCGATAGTTTTCTGCAGCAGGAAAATAAAGCTTGAGATCTTCTAAACCATGATTGAATGGAAGTTTTACCATTTAGTAGAAAATTTACTTTTGTAAAGTTGATGACTTATGCTAGTCAGGATTCAAAGTTTAAGTGACTAGGTGTGATTTTGTTATGGCTTATAAACCTTCAGATGAATCGCTGAGCTTAAACAGAACACATGGAATAAAAAATAATATTTGGAACGCTTTGAGTTGTCAAATTCCTGTGTGAGACGAGGCATCCCATCCCGTCTTATCATTACAGCTAGTGGTGATTAGCATGTATCATGCCTTAAGTAGATTCTAATTTAGAAACATATCACGTATATGTTTTGAGTTTCACAATCTGTTTTTGGTACAATAGAACATCAACCATATCGATTTAAATCGTACGACGAAGATAGAAGAGTTACTGTACTGATGCAATATAGAACGACATAAGTTTAAAATGTAGATTTGGACTAGTGTTTCAGTACGATCAAAACAGCCAAATAAGTTTTCCTCAGACTGACGAAACATTAGACGTTCACTGAATTCTGATAAATAACTATGTAATATTCATCCTAATAAGGATCCATTTGAGTCATCTCTCTATCAGCGATAGTATTGTCATATCTATCTTGACAGATACAACTTAATCTCCATTTCCTGCTGCTGTAAAGACTAAAGAAATTCTCACCAGAAGTTACCGCCCATCAAACCAATACACGCATATGGATGTCAGATGGTACAATTATACAGTTGGTGTTAAGCAAGCATACCGCAGTTTTGACAAGCTCATCGTCGTATGCGCCGGCACGGACAACCATGGAGACGGTCATCGGCTTGGAGCGGCAGCCTGGCGTGTGGCGCCCCATTCGGACTTCTTGGGAAGGAAAGACGATTTGAGGAGAGTAGCAGACGCCATTGTTTCTGGAGGCAAGCAGATCAGGTGCTACCCTCTTCTTTGACACACCTTGCAATTGTAGCCTTTCCTTAGGGGGTGAGAAGTGCAGCAAGTGCTGAGATTTAAGGGTGAGCACCTGGGCACTCAAGGGATATGCGTTGTGAGGTGGAGGTTGGCCTTCTGGATTTGAATGGCTGTGATTTGGTTGCTCCAATCCTCATGCCACCTCCTCGTTTTGTCCTGACTCTGCCACATGCTTGTCTCTATGATCTCTTCCCTTTTTCTGTGTACCATGTAAAATTTGCAATACTGAAATTTTCTTCTGTGTGCTACACGGTCCATAAATATTGTCTGAATGTCCTTGGCCCTAAGGATGGTCTTGGCTGATGAACCATTATGGTTTTCTGTGGGTGTATTTCACCAAGGAGTATCACCCATAAACGCCATTTGACGGTGGAGATGCCCTGGTATATTGCATCCATGAAGATGTCCAGTAACCGTCGATTCCATGGAATAAATCATTTTTTTCAGTCAGTTTTTTGGTGATAACAACTGAGCTGTGAGTTGTTTGTAGGGTGCAGGGTGCCTTCCGTGGCACACCATTCTTTGTTCTGACTCTGAGACAAAAGTGCAGCTTCTCCGTGTGTCCCTTGCTACAGTTAAGGATGCCATCAAGAGGATACCAATCATGTAGCGATCTTGCATATCATCCCTGGACCCCCATAAATCCTGTTATGATGCTTTCAATTAGGAAAAAAATGATCTTTACCTAGCCTTGCTAAAATCTCTAAAATCAAAACGTCATAGTACTTAATTTCACAATGCATTAGTAGGAACTATGAAGTGTCACACTAGCTAGGAAAACATAGAGAAACAAGGATATAAATATGTATATTTTCAGGAGTGAAGGTGTTTGTTTGATAAAAATTAAAAGCCTAAAGCGGAAAGAAATTTGGGCCTTGGTCCCACTCACCAAAACATTAACATGAGCATCTTGGTATAAGGCACCTACTCCCTCAATAAAAAGAAAAGACAAAAAGTACCATAAAAGCTGATTGTTACAAATGTTTACATGCAAAGTACATAAGGTTGGCCTACTTGGATCAGATATCTCCTATAACTCAGGAGAAATACATCAACAGACTCCCTGTGCTGTATGTGACTTTTTCAAAAAGTGAACTAGCAAATTAGCATGCCAAACACTCACTATCACAAGCTTTGCACATGATGTCTCTGTGGCACATGCTAACACCAGATCTTAACTCTGATCACATCGTCAATTTATCTATTTTGCATCTATCTCAGACTTGTTGAAAGCTCACGAGGCTTCTTTCATCAGTTCAATAAGATGATAAGTGTTTGCAGAGAGTTATTCCTTTGTTGCCATCACTTCAATTCGGCATCACATTTGAAGTTAACTTGTAATGAATCCAAGGATAAATTCATTTTATACTTCAGATGAACATATTTATTCTGCTCCATATCAATCAAATATACAATAGGTTGAGCAAAATCTTGATTCGTCGTAGTTTTCAACCAGCAGGAATTAAAAATCAAGCATCATGAACATGGTCTCCATATTCTGTGTATTTTCAGTACTAGTTGAACACACTTGGCATTGACTTTTGTTTTAGTTTGAACGGCAGAGAGTAGCCTCTGATTCTGATTGGACGTATTATGTACCTAATGGTGATTGGTGAGGACAAGGTCGGTAGGTTCAAGATCAGGCTGATGACGAGCCCACACTCCAACTCCTTTTTCTTGCTCAAGGGATGCTTCAACCTGAATTGCTGTTGAAACTTTAATTGATGCTGTCTTTATTCCTCTTGTATGTGTTCCCATAACATTCAAACGATGCACCTGCTGGTGAATTGGTGCTGAATGTAGTTCATTCCGACACAGAAGGTTGCAACATTTAGTTCGAGCAAACTCTCTTCTTCAACTCTGCTGCTTCTGAAACCTCATTAATAGGTTTCCCACAAGTTTCTACAGCTACAGGACTGGTACTGGATAAAAATGCCACAAGCTTCTGCCTAAGCAATGGCGCTAGCTTCTCGCAGCACGTCAACACATCCAATGACGGGACTACTCCTTTCTTCACAAGCACTGTAAATGCACACCTCACACACTGCGCAATGGCCTCCTTCTCGCACCTCATAGTTCTCAATCAGAAGAAATAAGAACTCGAGTAGCATATTTGTGATATCTACATATTGAGATACCGAGTTCACCATCAGAAGCATTGCCGGCTCAATGTTCATGACATTACCCTTACTCTCGTCAAAAAACAGCCAGTCATAGAACAGCGCCAACTTTGCATTGGCTACGATGTAGGCCTTGCCGCAACTCGTCAGCAACCAACCAATGACCGCCCAGCGAGCAATGACGGGACTGTATAACCTCATTCTTCGGATGGTACCCGCAGCATATGAAGCGACAATGTCTGGTATCCTCTCCTCCCCCAGGCACCATGAAATGCTTCCTCGCAAACCACAGCTGGTACCTCTTCTGACTTCCCCACTTGACATTCTCATCAAGAAGAGCAGCTGCGTCTCCATCTCCGGCGAGATGGCCAAGGCAGTGCACCAGCCGGGAGTGCCAACACTGCCAATGTCCTTGCAGCGGCCCATCATCAAGTCCTTCCACAGTCCCTGGAACTCCGGCACGAGCACCAGTTCATGAGCGACCGCACAAGGTCTCTCCCGATGAGCGTGCACACTGGGAGTGATCTCGCAGCACCGAGACGCAGAAGGACACCAGCTCCTTCCCACACACTTCAAGGTTCTTGGCGTTGTTGCACTCCTCGCAGTTGGTGCACTCGGCGGTGCTCCTCGGGAACGGAGCGAGGCGGTTCCTGGCAAGGAGGCGGAGGAACGCGAAGACGGCGGAGGCCAGGATCTGGGGCTCCTCGAGGCGAGGAAGGAGGAGTACTCGCGGATGAGGTCGAGGAGGCGCGCGTCCCCTTGGAAGGGCACGCGGCGGAGGAGGGAGAGGAGCAGGGCCGGAACCCTGGCGCGGCGGCGCGGGTGAGCTCGGCGGCGGCGAGGAGGAGGCGGTTGCGTGGGTGGGGCAGGAGGAGGGGGAACGGGAGCGAGAGGAGGGCGGAGGCGAAGGAGGGGTAGAATGCGGGGAAGCGGGCGCCGGCAGCGTGGAGGATGACGAGGAGGCGGCGCGGGAGAGGGGACGGGTGGGTGAGGAAGGAGAAGGCTAGGGCGTGGGGTGCGGGGAGGAGAGGTCGGAGGTGGATGGGGAGGGGAGAAGGAGGTGCGCGGAGAGGAGAGGGTGCTCCGGCGAAGAGGGGGACGTGGGGGCGGATGGTGCTCGCCGCCGGCGAGCAGCCGTGGCGGCGGCAGCGCCATCGTGGAGGAGGACGAGACAGGTTACTGGGTGTGGTGACGCAGTAGGCGGAAGAAAATCCTATGAGACCAGGTCTATCTTCTCACCAGCTAGACCCATCTCAAAAGCTGACACCTGTTCTGTGCGAATCACAAAGCAACTTGAATATTTTCTTCCCCACGAGCTTTCGCTGCTTCCTCCAGTTTCAGACGAGCGAAAGGTCCGAGACCCTGCTGCACCTTACCAACCCGGGACGAGGTACGATTGTGAGGATTGTCCACGGCTGCAGGGCCAGGAAACACAGCTTGCTCCTCGTGTGTGAAAATTGTGGAGTGGGAGCGTGCTATACCAATAGGGATGAGGAGATTACTTGTAGTAGATGGGAGTGGATTTGGTAAATCGTCAGGCTTAATCAAGAAGGATGGAGGGAGTCAGGGAGCGTCGGGTTGTTGGTCATCTGGGTAAACGCACAGAGCATATTAATTAATTTTCACTACTGCCCTCACATCCAGAAGAAGATGCACGCCTGTCCGGCCGGCCGGCCGTCGGCTCGCCGCTCATGTCGGCCCTCATTTTGACTAGGTTTTCTCAGAATGCCCAAATGGCTCGCTGATGCAATTTAGACAGCCATTCCGACAGGTGGCCCCACCTGACAGACCCCACTAGTCTAATAAAAAATAAAAAAATAAATTGTTAGCTGAGGTGGACTGTGGGCCCCACTTTTGTCAGCTTAATAAAATGTGGGGCCCATAGTCCACCTCAGCTAACAATTTATTTTTTATTTTTTATTAGACTAGTGGGGTCTGTCAGGTGGGGCCACCTTGTCAGAACTGCTGTCTAAGTTGCATCAGCGAGCCATTTGAGCATTCTGTGAAAATCTGGGCAAAATGTGGTACCTAAATGAGAATCGGGAGCCATGTGGTATCAATCGGTAAATTTGACACGAAAAGTGGTAGTTTTTCGCTATTAACTCTCGCGCTGACTCTCTTCCGAGCACTCTAGCCCCAAGATTGGTTAGACAAAGATGAAATATGATTGGTACAGGCGTTCTCGGGAAGAAGGTAGCACCGAGTTAGTCAGAGATTTCTGTAGCACACGTGTCATCTGTTTAGGTGGGTCTAGCATGATGAGTAAATAGACCTGGTCTCATAGGATTTGCGGACGGAAGCGTCCGACCGCGTACCCTCCCCATATATTGGGCTCGGCCCAATTAGGTCCGCGGGCGTTTGACTGGCCGAATATCATGTTTCATCTTTCTATCGATGTTCCCTCAAAAAAAAATCTTACTATCAATGTATGCATCCGGAAAGGGGAAGCAGCACCGATACGTTCGGGTGTAAAATTTGGATATGCGTAGACGAAGATTCAATTCGAAATTTCCCTAAGCACCCCGAGACGGGAGTGGGGGACGGCCCTATGCAGACAGCAGCAGCACCAGCTCTAAGTCTAAATCGAATCTTTAGGTTGGCTTTCCTTTATTTTTATTTTTTCAGAATTTTAAATATGACTACTTTTTAAAGCTGAATAATATTTAAATTTGAGCAATTTAAAAAATGAACAATTTCATATCTGAACATTTTTTTTAAATGAACCATTTTAAAATTTGAACATTTTCGAAATATGAACATTTTTCAAAACTGGATATTTTTTAAATCCGTACAATTTTAAATCTGAACATTTTAAAATTTTAACATTTTTCTAATCTGAACCTTTTTGGAAAAGTGAATTTTTTTTAATTTGAACATTTTATAAATATAAAAGAAAAACGAAAAATTGAAATTAGAAAAGGTAAAGAAAAAACGAAAAGAGAAAACCGAAGAAGGAAAACCAGAAAACCAGCAAAAAATTCTAGAAAGTTCCCAAAACCCGAAAAGCAATATGTTGGCCGACCTAAGTATGCGCGGGAGTTAATACCGTCTCGGTACACGCGATATAGGAATTACGCAGGTTACTAGCGGGGAAGTTTTGGGGAGCTCCTATTCTATGCGTTTGCGTCTCGTATCACAACAACGCCTGAAGGAAGACACGACATCTTTTATTACCGCATCTTCTCCTCGACCCCCAACCCCCCCCCCCCCCCCCCCCCCCCCCCCGTCGTGGCCGGCGAACCCGTGGAGCCACGCCTCGCCGCCTACCCATGCTCGAACCGCCGGTCTGCCGCTGCCCGGGACCTCCCTCTAAACCCTCCTCCCCTAATCTCGTTGCCGGCGACCACCCGCACCCCACCCCCCAAGTTAAGTCTATAACTCTCCTCCACCAGCGACGCTGCGGCCAACCGCGGGGTCCTTGTCTCTGGCGAGGTCCTGGCCTCACCGGCGACGTCGCGGCTAGCCGCGTCGTCCCCTTTTCAGCGAGGTCGCCCCAACCTTCCGCGCCTCATCTTCTTGGTCTCTGGTGAGGTCGCCCCGGCCATCCGCACATTCTCCAGCAAAATCTGTCGCAGCACCCGTCGTGTGGGCCGGCCCACGATGCGCAAGAGGAAGCGCGCAATACAGTAGAGGGGTACGCGATTTCACGGAAGCTCCTTTGCATCGCCTTAAGGCGATGGATGGAACGAGCATCGCCTACAGACTAGACTTTCTTGGGCTCGGCCCATGTTCCACTTGCGCGTTTTTGACTGCTTCGTCGTGACTGTTTCTTCACGAGTGTTTTCTTGCGCGTTTAAATGTTTCAAAATCGGCTGTTTCGAGTGCAATTGTTTAAGTACAAAACAGTTCACAGAAAAACTTGAAATTCAAAACTTGAAAATACAGTCTGCATCCTCCAGATTTTCACGGATAGGGACTTGAAAAGGTTGAAACACTAGTAGGGAAGTGCCTTTCTATGGAACGACATTTTGTGGCGCACCAAACTGGCAATGCGCCACAAAAATATTTCAGTGGCGCACTGAGCACAATGCGCCACAGAATACTGTGGCGCATGCAAGCTGGCGTGCGCCACAGAAATATGGTGGGTCCCGCATCAACAAAAATCTGGTGACATTTCTGTGGCGCGTTGTGCTGGATGCGCCACAGAAAGCAGCGTTTCTGTGGCGCATCCAGTCCTGTGCGCCACAGAAATGTGGTGGGCCCCATCCAACGATTGTCTGGGTGCTTATTCTGTGGCGCACGGTTCTGGATGCGCCACTGATACGTGCATTTTATATCATCATTTATACAACTTATATTATCATATTAGAATGTTATTGGCATTGTTATATCATTGTTTTTACATGTTTTAGATGATTTATGGGACTTTCATACAAAGTCCCTATTTTTGGTATTTAATTTCTGGGAGGCAGAAAACCTCATTTTTCTTGTTTTTAATGTTTCAGGAGCTACAGGGACCCAAATAAGAAAAGGAAAATTGCACAGCAGGTTTTTCATCGGGAGAACAGCAGTGGGAAGAAGATCGAAGGGAGAGAGCCACGAGGCCCAAAAGAGGGGGCCCACGCGGCCAGATTCTTTGGCCGCGGGGGCCCATCATCCGGAGACCTCGGGCACTTCCTCGCTCGGGGCTTTTTAACACGCCTTCGTCGCCCGAAAAGTTACGCCCTAATTTTCCCAAGTCCTCCGAGGCCGTGGCGGCGCGAAACTCCTGATTCCCTCCGAGGGGGGTCAGATCCTGCTGCTCCGAGCTTCGGAGAAGGGGAAATCATCGTCATCATCATCACCTCTCCTCCTTGCGTGGGAGGAGGCCCCTACATCATCACCATCACCAGACCAGCACCATCTCCATCATCATCTCCGTGATCCACTCCGTTCCCCTCGAAGTTTGAGAGTTGCTATACCCTAGATACTTGTCTTGTGCTACTATTCATGTTTGTGATTGAGTACTTGTCATTATTTGGAGTGAAGTTATATTTCAGCTTGTGTTGTACCACTTATGCCACTAAATATCATTATGTTTTGCACGTTGTGAGTAGTTCCCGTATGTTCCTGAGGGCATATGATGAATTGGCAATGATTTATATATGACATGTGTTGGTATTTTGTCTAGTGTTTATCTTTTTATGTGATCTATGATGGTGTTGTGCGAACGTCGACTGCACAACACTTCACCTATATGGGCTCATAGGAGAACACCGTAGTGTAATGAATTGAGGGAGACTTGGGGGACATGTAAACCTGAGACCGAGTCATCAAGTTGCATTATGAGGTATTAGTATCGGGACCTTAGAGTGTAATGCTATGGTGGACTTTATGTCTTAATAATTCTTATGCAGTCATTTACTTGGCCACATGATCCATCATAAGGGGTTTAGTTTATTTATTTAGCTTACCTAACAATGGCTCCGTCCAAAGAAGATTAAAACTTGACAAAATATTCAACGTGTTGTTTAATAAATCTCTATGCCTAGCAGTATCCATGCCGCCCTCGGGAACGTTTTCCACATATAAGTTACACATCACTTGAGCTTGTCTTCTTGCCACATAGAG
This sequence comes from Poa pratensis, assembly GCA_947311845.1. Lineage (NCBI taxonomy): Eukaryota > Viridiplantae > Streptophyta > Magnoliopsida > Poales > Poaceae > Poa > Poa pratensis. The sequence goes on along the minus strand of CAMZMU010000049.1, from coordinate 50,885,333 downwards.
GATTGGGCTTTCTCTCTTTGAGAGCTTTTTACTTGCTATCATTTATATTCAGCATTTTTACTTTCTTGCAACTATACAACCAAAAATCCCAAGAACACTTGCATCTTTCATTGTTTTATTTATCATTCTTGCTAACCAATACCTTCGGCTCCTCGTGGGTTCGACAACCTTTTCTAATCGAAAGGTACTACAATTGATCTCCTGCACTTGGGAGTCATCAAGACACTTTTCTGACGTCGTTGCCGGGGAGCGTAGCGCTATTGGTAAGAAGTTTGGTAAGGAAACTTGAAAGCTGAATTTTATTTACTGTTTGATCTCATTGTTACTATGGCATTTATGAATCGTGCCTCGCTGCATCTTGCTTTATATGAAAGTGCTTATGCCACTACTCCTAAAGTGGTTGAAACTACTGTGTCTGAGGTACCTAAAGTGGGATTTAAAATTCCCATTGGTCATGTTAAAAGAGTAATGAAAAATCCATTTACAGTGGATGGAACTAAGTCTGCACGTGAACACGTGGAGACAATTGAAGACATATGTGGCTTATTTAGGCTTCCTGGTATTTCTGAGGATCAGGTAAAAAGGAAGCTATTATATTTGTCTTTATCTAGTAATGCCGTATTTGGTTCAGGTCTTGGATGCAGAAGTCATTATTGAATGGAGTATTTGAGGAAGGTTTTCTTTCTTAAGTATTTTACTCCTAAAGAAGCTTATGAGAACCGCTGCTATATATTTAATTTCTGGCCACATCTGGAGAGAGTATTACTCAAGCATGGGGGAGGTTAAAGAACTCCTTCGCAAGAATCCTTGTCATGATCTTACAAGGAAAATTATATTGATAAACTTTATGTGAGGCTACCAATGAAACAAAAGGAATTTCTGGATAATTACTCTGGTGGAAGTTTTACAAATAATACTGAAGAAGAAGCATGGAATTTATTGGAGACTATTGCTGAGAACACTTGTCATTGGGATCTTGATAAAGATAATGAGCCCTAATTTGGACTATGGATATTCATGTGTAGAGAACTTCTCTACTTCTATTTTGTTTAAGAATCTGAGTGATAATTTTGGTCTTGATCCTTATGTTATAATTGAGATAGCTAAAACTTTGCTGATCATATTGGTGTTCCTAAAAGTGGGTTTGAAGTTTATGTTGAACCTGTTAAACAATCTATTGTTGTTCCTAAAGTTATTAAATAGGTAGAACCAGTATCATCTGTGACAATTGAGAGTATGTTGAACCACCTCCATATCGAAACCAAGTTAAGGAGAATTTACTTATTGCTGTTACTACAAGAGTAACGGAAGATGTTCTCAGCCTTATGAACAGGTGGAAGTCAACAGTCAAATTTCGATTATCAAACAATTAAATAAAGAAGACCCTGTTGATGTTTATTTATGTGAAGATGCTACTAAAGTTATTAAAGGCAATTCGGCCAAGGTTGGTAAGCCTGTTATATCATGCTCTATTGGGACTTCAAGTTATCATGGTTTGTGATATTGGAGCAAGTATTAGTGTCATTCCATATTCTCTTTATCTTGAAATCAAGCCTGATATTGATCCTATCATTATGGAAGAGACAGGTGATACGTCCCAAACGTATCTATAATTTTTTATGTTCCATGCATGTTTATGTCAATTGGCACATGTTTTATATACACTTTATATCATATTACATTTATTAGAATAACCTGCTAATAGTTGCCAAAGTGCAAAATCTTCTTGTTTTCCTATTTGTTGTGTAGGAATTAACAAAATACAAAAGGAAACCTTGTTGGAGTCAAATTGGGACTTTCCTGAAATTTGTCTGAGAACGTTTTACGGAGATTGTCAGTTTGACCCTTGAAGATGGCGTCCAATGGAAATCAAATTAAAGAGAAAGTTGTCACAATTTTCCATGAAGATTTTAAGCCCGAGATCAGCCCAATCGGAGTTCGGACGCGGCCTGTAGGCCCATTTTGGTGGAACCCTAAAAGGGGTGACGGAAATCTGAGAGTCTATATAAAGAAGGAAACCCTAGGCGTGAGAGGTACCCAAGACCACGAATTTTCCTCCTCCCAGGCAGCCGTCTGGGGGAGGAGAACCTCCTCCACACTATCCTCATCACCAAGGGCAGCCGCCGCCGCCACCGTGGGCTGCTGCGGGTCGCTGCCTCCACTCCGGCTGCACCTCTTCATCAACCTCTCCATCTTCTCCAACGACTTCTCCACCGTCTCCATGATGAAGGGGAGTAGTCCACCCCCTGGACTTTGGGTTTGTGGTGGTAATTTGATCTAATCTCTCTATGTATGATCATTGTTGGAGTCCATATGATGTGCTTTGCATAAGTATGGATCTATCTATGTAATTCTTATGGTGATATTGTGGTATGAGATGATTTGTTATACATTTACCGTTGTGTTGGAGTTTTTATGATTTGTCATACTTTGGAGATATTCTATGATACATGTGATGGTTTGATTTATGCATAATGCCTTGTTTATCCTTGTCATGAGGTGATTGACACCACCAAGTGTGGATAGATGAGAGAGATGTGGTCATGCACACGAAATATGAATTATTGCACTAGTGTTTAGAATATTGTCCATTATGAAGTATGATGTATGTAGGTACGGGATGGCCGATGTGACAACGCATATGTATTGAGTGACATGTGCAATACAGCCCAACATCCTTTATCTGGGGGTAAAAAGGAAGAGTATGATGTGGGATGAGAGCAACCACGCTAGCCTTACAAGGGTGACCTAGCAACACAAATGAGTACTTCTTTCAACTATGTGTTTAGGACATATAGCGTTATAAAAGCTACCATTAAAACATGACAATTGTGTGTACTTTATCTATAACATGATAATCACCTAGATGAGAGAGAGGATTGAGTGAACCCATGAACCCATGTCCATTGTTCCTATAAGAGAAAACCTTTGCCTTGTCCTCTTGCATTGAAGAGGATTGGGACACTTTTACATTCTTGTTTTGTTACATTCCCATCCATTAAATCAACCATCTTGTTCCTTAAACTTGTTTAGTGCATAATCAACTAAAACTTGTGACACTTTAGTTGTAGGAATAGATAACTTTTCCTTCTTGCTCCTGCGGATCGATACCTTACTTCCACATTGTGAGGTGCTACAGTGATCCCCTGCTCTTGGGGTTATCAACAGGTATGACAATTCAACTTGCTAATAACGATTATATTAATCCACTTGGAATTGTTAGAGATGTTGAAGTATTGTTGGCAAAATAAAATATCCTGCTGATTTTAATGTGCTTGGCTGTCCTCAAGACTCATTTTGTCCTATCATTTTGGTAGACCTTTCTTACACACCGTTGGTGCTGAAATTAATTTGCTTAAAGAAAAATGTTTATTAAATGTGCTGGAGAAAAACTTGAATTCAACTTTTCTAAATTTGCTGATAAACATTCAGAGAAAGAGCCAATTTCTGAAGATGTAATTGAAACTCTTGCTCATATTGTTGTAGCTTCATCAGACGTGGTAGAACGTTATATGCTTAATCAAGATGAACCCATTTAATGATGAAGAAAAAGATGTTTTGGAACAAATATTATGGCAACAACCCCACAATGCAATTGCATATCCCACCTGATAATTTAGGAGTGTACCACCACCTAAAGGGATCCAGTTTTGAATTAAAACATTTGCCTAAAAATCTTAAATATGCATACCTGGATGAGAAGAGCATATATCCTGTCATTATTAGTGCTAACCTTTCAGCTGAAGAAGAAGAAAAATTACTTGATGTGCTTAAAGCTCACCGACCAGCCATTGGATACTCTCTTGATGATCTTAAAGGTATAAGCCCAGCTCTATGTATGCATAAAATAATTTGAGGGATGCAAAACCTGTTGTTGATTATCAACGCCGTCTCCATCCAAAAATGAAAGAAGTGGTAAGAAAAGAGTAATAAGACTTATTGAATCTGGTATCATTATCCCATAGCTGATAGTAAGTGGGTTAGTCCTGTTCATTGTGTTCCTAAAAAGGGTGGAATGACTGTTGTTCCAAATGATGAAGATGAACTGTGGCTCAACGTACTGTTGTTGGTTATAGGATGTGTATTGATTTCAGAAAGTTAAATAAAGCAACTCGTAAAGATCATTACCCATTGCCATTTATTGGTCAAATGTTAGAAAGGTTATCTAAACACTCTCATTTTTGCTATTTAGATGGTTATTTAGGTTTCTTACAAATTCCTGTCCATAAGGATGATCAAGAAAAGACCACTTTTACTTGCCCATATGGTACATTTGCTTATAGGAGAATGCCATTCGGTTTGTGCAATGCTCCTGCTACTTTTCAAAGATGCATGAATGCTATATTGTTGATTATATTGAAAAGATAATGGAAGTTTTTATGGATGATTTTTCTGTGTAAGGTACTTCCTTCGATAATTGCTTGTTCAACCTTAACAAAGTTTGCAGCGTTGGTATTGTCCTTGGCATCAGATTTCTAGAAGAGGAAAAGAAGTTGACCCAGCGAAGATAGAAGCTATTGAAAAGCCATACCCAAGGGACATCAAAGGTATAAGAAGTTTTCTTGGGCATGCAGGTTTTTACCGTAGGTTTATTAAAGATTTCTCCAAAATATCAAAACCTCTAACCAATCTTTTGCAAAAGGATGTTCCTTTCTCTTTTAATGATGATTGTATTGAGTCCTTTAATATTTTGAAGAATGCTTTAATAAGTGCTCCTATTATTCAACCTCCTGATTGGAAATTGCCTTTTGAAATTATGTGTGATGCTAGTGATTATGCAGTTGGGGCTGTTTTGGGCCAACGTGTTGATAAGAAACTGAATGTTATTTATTATGCTAGTAGAACACTTGATGCTGCTCAAAGAATTATGCTACAACTGAAAAAGAATTTTTAGCAGTGCTATTTGCTTGTGACAAGTTTAGACCTTATATTACTGATTCAAAGTCACAATACATACTGATCATTCTGCTATTAAATACTTAATGAATAAGAAAGATGCTAAGCCTAGAAATAAGATGGGTACTTTATTGCAAGAATTTGATTTACACATTGTTGATAGGAAAGGGGAAGATAATCAAGTAGCTGATCATCTTTCTAGAATGGAAAATATACCTGATGATCCTATTCCTATTAATGATAGCTTTGTTAATGAACAACTTGCAATTAATGTTTCTAGTGCTAAAGTTGCATCTCCATGGTTTGCCAACTATGCAAATTTTATTGTTGGTAAAGTTTTCCTCCACACTTCACTTTCAACAAAGAAAGAAATTCTTTTATGATCTTAGACATTATTTTTGGGATGATCCTTTCCTTTATAAGAAAAGTGTGGATGGTATTATTAGACGTTGTGTACCTGAGCATGAACAACAGGCTATTATAAGAGATTGTCATGACAGTCCCTATGGAGGGCATCATGCAGGAGATCGTACAGGTGCAAAGGTATTACAATCTGGTTTTATTGGCCTACTTTATTTAAGGATTGTGCTGAATATGTTAAATCTTGTGATAAATGTCAAAGAGTAGGAAATTGGTAGGAGAAATGAAATGCCTATGAATTATTCTTTACCACTTGAACCATTTGATGTGTGGGGTTTTGACTTTATGGGACCTTTCCCAGAATCAAAGACAAAGCATACTCATTTTGGTTGCAGTGATTATGTTACAAAGTGGGTGGAAGCAATTCCAACCAAAAGTGCAGATCATGCCACAGCAATGAAGATGCTCAAGGACATCATTTTCCCCAGGTTTGGTGTTCCTAGGTTTTTAATTACTGATGGTGGTTCTCATTTCTTACATGGTATTCTTAGAAAACTTTGGCAAAATATGATGTTAACCATAGAATTGCATCTCCTTATCATCCCAAACAAGTGGACAAGTTGAATTAAGTAATAGGGAAATTAAACTCATTTTGGAAAAGACAGTGAATAAGTCTAGGTCTGATTGGCCACTTAAAATTAATGATGCTTGTGGGCTTATAGAACTGCTTTTAAAAATCCTATGGGAATGTCTCCTTATAAAATGGTTTATGGAAAAGCTTGTCATTTACCTGTTGAATTAGAACATAAAGCTAGATGGGCTATTAAACAATTGAACTTTGATTTTAAAACTGCGGGAAAAAGAGAATTCTTGATTTAAACCTACTAGATGAATGGAGAAATGAAGCTTATGAAAGTGCCAGATGTTTAAAGAAAAGTTAAGATTTGGCATGACAAGAAAATTAAGAGAAAAGAATTCAAAGTAGGTGATCAAGTTTTATACAACTCTCGTTTCAAGTTTTCTGCAGGGAAGTTGCTTCAAAGTGGCAGGGACCATTAGTGATACAGGAGGTGTACCGTTCAGGAGCTATCCGTCTTCACGGTGATATGAAAGGTAAACCTCATGTAGTCAATGGACAACGCCTTAAACATTATATTGCAGGAAGAGCTTCATCGGAAAGGTGGAGGAGTTGAATTTAAAAACACCGGAGGAGGTAATTGCGAAGAATTTGCAGTTTCAGAAACCCAAAATCAATAAGGTAACTTTGTGTTGGAAAGTTTCTCGGAATTGCGTAATTTTTACGGAGTCATTTTTTATGGAAATTAACGTGTGGACAAGAAAACTGGAAGAACGGAGCCCGAGGAAGGAAAGAGGGGGTCCCACGCGGCCAGATTCTGGCCGCGTGGGCCCCTTTTCCCTCGGAGTCCCTTTCGTCTCGTTTTCGATCTCCGACGCTTCGTCTTGACCTAAAAACCGTCAATATATACCCCTTTCGATCTAATCTCGCACCGAGCGTTCTCGAGCGATCTTTGCTTTTGCTTTTCTGTCTGTCAGGTTTTAGCCATGTCTTGCTCCGATCCAACCATGAGGGGAGAGCTCCCCAAGGGAGGTGTTGTGAACCGCTACCTCAACTCCGTGATGGCACCACCGAAGATGTCTTCAAGGAGGGTGTGATGCTCGTGGAGGAGGTGAAGGCTCCCAAGGCCACCGGCACGGTGGAGGAAAGGCTGGATGATCTGGAGAGAAGACCTTCAGGTATGGCACTGTGTTTACGCAGCCTTGATGCTCATCACTTCATGAACCTGGAGCTGGAGAAGAAGGTTGAAGAGTACAAGAGAGGCTGAAGATCTGGAAGAAGATACAAGGACGTCATCGAAAGTGGAGATCCAATGCTTATGTGGGATGTAGAGAACCAGAACTGCGAGTATGAAGAACGCTTCAAGAAGATTGCAGCAGCTGCCACCCTCAGGTATAATGATCCACCTACATCTTTCCGTGATGGAAGGCCTTTCCCATGGAAGATGGCTGAATGGGAGGAAGAATATGAGAAAGAAGAGGCTGCAGCAAGGAGCTCTAGCAAACGTCAAGCTTGGGGGAGTTCCACCTAGTCTTTATCTTTACTAGTTTATCATATCTATCTAGTCATGGTGTGTTTTGCTTTTATCGTTTAGTTATCAATCTCTCTTAGGCTGTGTGAGCTCATGGAGCATTATCATGTATCCCTATCTTGTGGTTTATCAATGAATATTAAAGTATGGTGTCATCCATGATTCTCTTGTTTGGAGATTTATGGGTAACACTCATGCAAATGAGCGTGGCATATTTAGAGTTTCAGTCACATCTTGCCTTGAATTAATTAACTTGAGTGTGTTGGACAATTGTAGAATTATCTCATATAAAATAAGTAAAAGAGATCATATGACTTGAATTAATAGTTTAAGGTTGAGATATAGTCTTGTAGGATAAAAGTTGAGGAAGTTAATGAAAAGGATATGAAACACTCTTGTTAGAATCTAGTATCTTTTGAGCAAATTAATGATCATGGATATTTCAATACTTATGCTCTTGAAAGTGAATGAAAGGAAGGCACCTGAAATTCAGTTAGCCATGGAAAGTGTAAGATAAAGGTTGTAGAGCATAGGAACTTGATTGAATATCCATGACTAAAGTTTGCACTAGTTACTAGTGAAGCAAGATGTAAACAATTTTTATATCTATCTTTTCATTTGTCTTCTTTAACTTGTTATCCAATGAGAGTTTATCTTGTCTTTAAATTTCAGCAAAGTATAAAATATTATAATGCTTGCCATAAGAGCAAAAGCATGTGAAAAAAGTATGATTCAATTGTCCAACATACAATGGTTATTTGCTTTCAAAAGTAAGGGGTGATTGCTAGAGCTTCTACTTATGTTGCCCTCATGTATGAGTTTTAGTTCATTAATCTTATTGCAATTGAATATGATGATACAATGCTCGTATTTATTTATCAACCATAAGTCCATTGATGCATGTAATGATCTATGTCCTTACTTACTCGAGGACGAGTAAAGGTTTAAGCTTGGGGGAGTTGATACGTGCATTTTATATCATCATTTATACAACTTTATATCATATTAGAATGTTATTGCATTGTTATATCATTGTTTTTACATGTTTTAGATGATTGGGACTTTCATACAAAGTCCCTATTTTTGGTATTTAATTTCTGGGAGGCAGAAAACCTCCTTTTTCTTGTTTTTAATGTTTCAGGAGCTACAGGACCCAAATAAAAAAAAATTGCACAGCTGGTTTTTCATCGGGAGAAAGCAGAGGGAAGAAGACGAAGGAGGAGAGCCACGAGGCCCAAAGAGGGGGCCCACGCGGCCAGACTGGCCGCGTGGGACCCACATGGAGCCTCGGGCACTCCTCGCCTGGGGCTTTTTAACACGCCTTCGTCTCGCCCGAAAAGTACGCCCTAATTTTTCCAAGTCCATCCGAGGTCGCGGCGGCGGCGAAACTCCTGATTCCCTCCGAGGGGGTCAGATCCTGCTGCTCCGGAGCTCCGGAGAAGGGGGAAATCATCGTCATCGTCATCACCTCTCCTCCTTGGCGTGGGAGGAGGCCTCTACATCATCACCATCACCAAGACCAGCACCATCTCCATCATCATCTCCGTGATCCACTCCGTTCCCCTCGTAGTTTGAGAGTTGCTATACCCTAGATACTTGTCTTGTGCTACTATTCATGTTTGTGATTGAGTACTTGTCATTATTTGGTGGTGAAGTTATATTTCAGATTGTGTTGTACCACTTATGCCACTGAATATCATTATGTTTGCACGTTGTGAGTAGTTCCCGTATGTTCCTGAGGGCATAGGATGAATTGGCAATGATTTATATGACATGATGGTGTTGTACGAACTCGACTGCACAATCCTTCACCTATATGGGCTCATAGGAGAACACCGTAGTGTAATGAATTGAGGGAGACTTGGGGGACATGTAAACCTGAGACCGAGCCATGAAGTTGCATTATGAGGGTATTAGTATCGGGGACCTTAGAGTGTAATGCTATGGTGGGACTTTATGTCTTAATAATTCTTGTGCAGTCATTTACTTGGCCACATGATCCATCATAAGGGGTTTAGTTTATTTATTTAGCTTTACCTAACAATGGCTCCGTCCAAAGAAGATTAAAACTTGACAAGATATTCAACGTGTTGTTTAATAAATCTCTATGCCTAGCAGTATCCATGCCGCCCTCGGGAACGTTTTCCACATATAAGTTACACATCACTTGAGCTTGTCCTCTTGCCACATAGAGGATTGGGCTTTCTCTCTTTGAGAGCTTTTACTTGCTATCATTTATATTCAGCATTTTTACTTTCTTGCAACTATACAACCAAAAATCCCAAGAACACTTGCATTTTTCATTGTTTTATTTATCATTCTTGCTAACCAATACCTTCAGCTCCTCGTGGGTTCGACAACCTTTTCTAATCGAAAGGTACTACAATTGATCTCCTGCACTTGGGAGTCATCAGCCACTGAAAAGGACATTTCTGTGGCGCATCCACAGCCGTGCGCCACAAAAAGTATTGTCTGTATACCGCACCGACACCCCACCACCACCACCACCCCTCTCGCATCAAGCCCCCTCCACGGAAATCTTTTCCCCTTTCCTTTTCCAACTTCCCCGCGCCGTCCGCCGTCGCCATCGACCACCACCCCACCTCTCGCGTCGAGCCAAGCCTCCACGCGCCGTCGCTGTCGACCACCACCGCCACCCCTCTCGCATCGAGCCCTCCCCCGCGCGCGTCCGCCTTCGCCGTTGACCACCACCGCCACCTCTCGCATCGAGCCCCTCCACGCGTACGTCCGCCGTCGCCGTTGACCACCACCGCCACCTCTCGCATCGAGCCCTCCACGCGTGCGTCCGCCGTCGCCGTTGACCACCACCGCCACCTCTCGCATCGAGCCCTCCACGCGCGCGTCCGCCGTCGTCGTCGACCACCACTGCCACCCCGCGTCGAGCCCTCCCCGCGCGCGTCCGCCGTCGCCGACGACCACCACCGCCACCTCTCGCGTCCCGGACGTATTCCTCCTCAAATCATAGTTTTAAATCATAATATTAAATTCTTTGTCATAAGATGCATGTCTTCCACTGAAAAAATTATAGTTTTAAATTATAAGATTAAATCATAAGTTTTAACATTGAACATTGTCATAAGTTTTAACATGTACAACTATTATAGTCATTTGAAGATATAAGGAATCTAAGCATAACTATGTGTGCCAACTATACAACATGTACAACATTTCAAGATAAGGAATCTAAGCTAAACATGTACAACTATTTTTTCAATAGGATGTGCAAAGAAGTTCATAGCTGGCTACTCCATCCACTGGATATGAACATAACTATGTTTTGATAAGAAAGAAATTTGTGGAGTTAATTTGGTTGACCTAATTAATGTTGAACTCAAACTTGATATTTTATTTGTATTGGCTAAACTGGAGCTTGAGTTGTTCCGCTTGCAGGACCTGATCTTTAGACATCACAATATTTATCGTGACGTGTATGTGGATGTTGCCGGCCGGAGATGCCGGCAACATTATTTGTTAAATGTCTGCAGGTACCCATGAAGCCCTTGAGTTTGCCGAAACGTCGATTAACTTCTGTTTCGGCAAATTCGGGTACTCCATATGTCCCTTTTTTAGCAAAGGTCATGCCGAAATTTTTCGTGAATTTTGGCATGACTTTGCTAAAAATAGGACATATGAAGAAGACTCCCTGATAATTTGATAATTTTAGTTTGTTCATTGTTGGTTTATATTGTGTAATTTCCACATTGTGTAGTTTGTAGATATAGTTGTGTAGTTTTTTGATTCTAATGATTTGTTTTTAATATGTTTTAGTTTCAATGAACGGCCGGGTTTATGGGAGTGAGGGCGTACTATAGGAAGAAGCTTGGTCGGCACGTGTATGGATGTCAGATCCATATCAACAAGAGGAAGCACTGGGCTGGGCAGTTTAATACACCGGAGGAGGCGGCGCGCGCCTATGATTATTTCGCCGTACACGAGTACGGTGATAAGAAGAAACATAAGGATCTGAACTACCCAGCGAATCGCCACCGTCTGAATGAGTACATACCGGATGGGATCAGACAGGGGCCATGGCCAAGGAGAAGGAGCACTGTTGGCTGAGGCACAGATCGCACGTCGCAACGCGGGCCCCCAGGACGACCCGTATGCGAGCATCTCCTGCAGAACGAGCCAAACTTGATGTCCTACCAGCAGTTCGGCGCTAGTCCTTTTGACGGTGCTGGTCCTTCGTATGGCACCGGTCCTTCCCACAGCGCCCCTACTGACGACGACATCACTTCTCTTGGGTCTGGGAGGAGGAGGAGGAGCAGCAGGAGGAGGATTGGGAGAAGGACTGGGATTCCGACTCTGAGCAGCGGCGGCAGAAGCGGTGATGGCGTGAATCACACGCTCGTTGGGAGACCCCAAGAGGAAGGTATGATGCAGTTCAGCAGCAAGTTTTCCCTCAGAAAGAAACCAAGGTTATCGAACCAGTAGGAGCAGCAACTCTTCAGAAGGTTGTTGGTGGCCGCGCGGCGCAACATGATCACCAACGTGGAACCTGCACACAACACAATCAAAGTACTTCGCCCCAACGAAACAGTGAGGTTGTCAATCTCACCGGCTTGCTGAAAACAAAGGATTAAACGTCTCGTGTGGAAAATGAGTATTAAATTGCAGAGAATGAAAATGGAACAGTTTGCAGTTTGTGGTTGTTTAATCAGTGTAAAAAATGGACCGGGGTCCACAGTTCACTAGTGGTGTCCTCTCCATAAAAGATTACTAACATGTTGGGTGAACAAATTACAGCTGGGCAATTGACAAATAGTGAGCGCACGACAGTGCATATATATGACATGTTGACTACTATGATATTTAATTGGGCATTACGACAAGATACATAGACCGTTATCCAACAGCATCTATGACTAATAATCCACCGCCGTTTGTCATCCGAGTCCCCAGTTGGTATTAAGTTACAAGCAACGGATAATTGCATTAAGTAAAGCATGTAATGTAACAAACACATATGCCCATGGACATAGCATCGTTAGGTTATCCCTAGTGGCAACAGCACATCCACAACCTTAGAACTTTCTGTCACTATCCCAGGTTAAACGGATGCATGAACCCACTATCTAGCATAAATACTCTCTCTTGGAGTTACAAGCATCTACTTAGCCAAAGCATCTACGAGTAACGGAAAGCATGCAAGATCTTAAATAACATATAATATAAATTGATAATCAACTTGACATAGTATTCAATATTCATCGGATCCCAGCAAACACAACATGTAGCATTACAATAATATGATCTTGATCATGTAGGGCAGCTCACAAGATCTAAACATGATGGCACAAAGTGGAGAGACAACCATCTAGCTACTGCTATGGACCCGTAGTCCAAGGATGAACTACTCACACATCACTCCGAAGGCAGGCATGGCGATGTAGAAGCCTCCGGTGACGATTCCCCTCTCCGGCAGGGTGCCGGGAAGAGGTTATGAACCCTCCCGAGCTAGGGTTGACGGCGGCGGCGTCTCTGGAACTTTTCGTGGATATTTGCTCAGGTACTTAGGATTTTCGCGTCGGGGGAATAAGTAGGCGAAAGGGCGGCGGCTGCGGACCCCCGAGGGGCCCACACCACCCTAGGGCGCGACAGAGGGGGGGCCGCGCCCTAGGTGCGTGTGGCCTCCTGGTGGACCTCCTCTGTTGCTCCTTCGCTCCGTCAGGCGTGTTCTGAAAAAATAGGCACCCCGTGTAGTTTCGTCCAATTCCGAGAATATTTCCAGACTAGCTTTTCTGGAATACAAAAACAGCAGAAAACAGGAACTGGCACTTCGGCATCTTGTTAATAGGTTAGTCCCAAAAAATATATAAAAGTGATATAAAGTAGATGCAAAACATGTAGCAATTGATATAAAACAAGCATGGAACATCAAAATTTATAGATACGTTTAAGACGTATCAAGCGGTAGCAGGAGCGGCAACAGGCGTCGGAGGAGCAGCGGCAGCAGGAGTGGCAGGAGTCGGAGCAGCAGCTACTGCGGGTTTTCGGGCCGTCAAACCCCGATGCTTATCACCACACCGACCCTAGGCACTGGGTCGAGGTGAATAGGCGGCACGGCGTACCTCCATTCCGCACTCTTTCGGGTCAGCCGTGGGGGAGCGAGGACACTGATGACCCCGCAGATCCGATGTTCCGGGCTCAGCTGGTGAGGGACGACGACCCATAGAGCGACTTGTCCACTTCTTTCCGTACTATGTTTTATGTTGACTTGTCCACTTATCTATGTAGACTGATGTTTCCACTGTACTTGGTTAAGACTAATGTTTTATTTTCATGCATATGCCAATGTTAAATGCATATGCTTGTATTATGACTTATGTGACATGAGATGACTTATATGTATGTATCTTGGGCTCTAAGTGATGTGATGATATAGTATAATGTGTCTGTTTTCATATACCGTGTCAAAATATATTATTGTTTATATTATTTATGTATAAATACTGTAATATACATGTATTTCTGTATAAATACAGTAATATACCTGTATTTGTACAACGGGAAGCAGCAAATTGCGAATACGTATACAACTACTCTGTGGCGCACTGATTTTTATTTCTGTGGCGTACCAATTTCTGTGGCGCACGCCACTGGGATGCGCCACTGAACGTAATTCTGTGGCGCACGGCTTGGGTGCGCCACAGAATTGTCTACTTTCTGTGGCGCATGGGTTCGTGCGCCACAGAAATAATATTTTATTGGTGAGGATTTTGTGGCGCACCCACCATGCGCCACAGAAACCTTTTTTGGTGCGCCACAGAATGGCATTCTCCTACTAGTGAAAGTACACAAGATTTAAAGATATAATAGTGTAAGTACATGGATATCTCATGGAAAGAGTAAGGAAAGAGTAAATGAAACTGTAATCATGCTTTCTCAACCGTGAATCGTCCCACTTTGTTTGGTACGAATCATTTAACTTTTGTTTTGGCACTTGTTTCAGATAAACATTGTTTGACCACTGAGACATCTTCAGTTCCACTTGTAGGATTCCAACAAAATATCCTGGATCTTAACCATGAAAAGGGAAGCAACTGAGGGGGTGTTTGTTTCAGCTTTTAGTAGCTTTCCACGGAAATAAGCTGGTTAATCGAACCAAACGGGTGGGCTTCGTCGCTGGCTTTGCCAAAGCCGGTAGCGCAATTGCACTGCGTGAGCGAAGCACCTCGGGAGGTGCTTCCCGCAGCTTTGTGACTTACAAACGAATCGGTATGCTGGTTTGCCACTGCCGTTGTCCGTATTTACGCAAGACTCCACTCGCTAGCTGTTTCTATCCTTTCCACGCACTAGGAACCGAACGAGTGACACAAAAAGACTGCCAGGCTGCTTGATATCCTGCTGTGCTGCATGCATTCATGCATGCAAGTAGTTCTCGCATGTGCATCGGTGCATGTACTGATGATTGAAAATAGTTGTATTATTGTTCGTTTTCTTTTTCTTTGTTCGCACCGATGGTTTCCAAGTAGTACAATTTATACTTACCATTATAGTACTAGACAATAAAAATAGTCACGAGAAAATATATATGTGCTCGAAAATCTGAGGGTGTTTCAGATAATTCCTCAACACACAGCTGGATAGCCAGCCAGGTTGCCAAACAGTGAAGCAAATGAGGCGCCTGGATAGCCAGAAACCCTAGAATATGAAAATGAATCAGCAAACTGAGGAAAAACAATAAAAAAACAGCTTACTGATTTTGAGTTGCTTTTTCCTTGGTTAATATCCGAATACAAAATCAGTGAAGCAAATGAGGCGCCTGGTATACACAGGAAGAAAAAGGTTAATATTAGTGTTCTTACTAGCATTTTCATATTAGTGAATGCATTTTGTAACTGTGGCACTTAAATTTTTGAATGGATTTGAATAGTGAATAGGAAAAAGGCCGGCGAACAAAAACTATTTTGAACGATTTTGAAGAGTGAACATAAAAGGCCAGTGAACGGAAACTTTTTTGGACGGTTTTGCAAAAAAAGTGAACAGAAAATGACGGTGAAAGAAAGCTAATTTTGAACAATTTGAAAAAGTAAACAGAAAGGCCATCGAACGGAAACTATTTTTGAACGATATTGGAAAGTGAACAAAAGAAAAGGCCGGTGAACGGAAACTAATTTTGAGCGATTTTGAAAAAAAGAACAGACAAAGACCTGTGAAAAAAATGATTTTTGAACGATTTTGAAGAGTGAATAGAAAAAAAGACAAATGAACGAAAACTTTTTTTGAACAATTTTGAAAAGTGAACAGAAAAAGGGTGGTGAACGAAAAAAAATTTGAACGATTTTTAAAAAGTCAACAGGAAAGGCCAGTGAACGAAAACTAAATTTGAACAATTTTGAAAAAGTGAACAGAAAAGGCCAGTGAACGAAAACTATTTCTGAACGATTTTGGAAACTGAACATAAAAGGCCAGTGAACGAGAACTAATTTTGAACGATTTCTAAAAAAGAGAACGTAAAAGTATGGTGAACAAAAACTATTTTTAAATGATTTTGAAAAAGTGAACAGAATAAGACCGGTGAACAAAAACTATTTTTTAACGATATTGAAGAGTGTACAGAAAAAGTAAAAATGATCGAAAACTCTTTTTGAACGGTTTTGAAAAGTGAACAGAAAAAAGTTAAATGAACGAAAACTTTTTTGAATAGTTTTGAAAGTGAACAGAAAATGCCGGTGAAACTATTCAAAAAACGTGAACAGAAAAGGCCGGTGAACGAAAACTAATTATGAACGATTTTGAAAGAGTAAACAGAAAAGGCTAGTGAACAGAAACTATTTTTGAACGATTTTAAAAAAAGTGACCAAAAAAGGCTTGTGAACAAAAACTATTTTTGAACAATTTTGAAAAAGTGAGTAGAAAAATACCGGTGAACAAAAACTATTTTTGAACGATTTTTGAAGAGTGAAACAGACAAAAAGGCAAATGAACAAAAACTAATTTTGAACATTTTTTAAAAAGTGAAACGGAAAAAGGGTGGTGAACGGAAATAATTTTTGAACAATTTTGAAAAAGTGAAGAGAAAAAAATCGGTGAACAAAAACTATTTCTGGACCATTTTGATGGTGAACAGAAAAAAGTCAAATGAACGAAAACTTTTTTTGAACGGTTTTGAAAAAGTGAACAGAAAATGCCAGGTGAAAGAAACTATTTTTGAACGATTTTGAAGAGTGCACAAAAAGGCAAATGAACAAGAACTTTTTTTGTACGTTTTTGAAAAGTGAACAGAAAAGACCGTATGAATGAAAACAATTTTTGAACGATTTTAAAGAGTGAACAGTAAAGGCTAGTGAACGGAAACTGTTTTGAATGATTTTGAAAAGAAGTGAACATAAAAAGCCAGTGAACGGAAACTACTTTTGATCGATTTTGAATAGTGAACAGAAAAGGCCGGTGAACGGAAACCTTTTTTGAACAATTTTGAAAAAATGAATAGAAAAGGATAGTGAAGAGGAACTGTTTTCGAACGATTTTTTAACGTGAACTTTTTTAAATGATTTTAAAGTTGAATTGAAAAATGGAAAAAACGAGTGTGAATGAAAACTATTTTTGAAAGATTTTAAAAAGTGAATAGAAAAAAGGCAGGTGAACGGAAACTAATTTTTGACCAATTTTTGAACGATTTTCACGGATACTGATGTGAACGTAAACTTTTTTTGATACGATTTTTAAAAGTGAATATAAAAGGGCAAATGAAGGGGGAATTTTTTTGAACAATTTTGAAAAAGTGAACATGAGAAAAGGCCGATGAACGTAAACTATTTTTGAACGATTTGAAAAAGTGAACATAAAAGGCTCGTGAACGGGAAACTAATTTTTGAACGATTTCCACGGATACCAGCCTTTTTCTTCTTTGCTTGATATGTTCGATTATTTTGGATATGTCACTATTGTATTTTGAGCTCTATCCTTTTAGTTTGGAGAAAAAAGCTAATGGGATTGTACACATCCTTTTGCAAAAAAATTATTATACAAAAGAAGAAAACAGATGCAAAAGAAAACCTACTTTATAAACTCTTTGTTCTCGTGGTACCATTGCAGTAATGAAAAAAGAATCCAAAAAGTAGCCTAACTCATTAGGACAACATCTCGCAGACATATATCCAACAATCATGCCTATAACAACCCCATGTCCTGGTTATGATGATACCCTTGATTTCAAGATTAATACTGTACTTCTTAGCAGCAAAATGAAACATATTACATCATTTGAAAACCTGGCATTTTTACATTGGATTTCATAAGAAAAAGATTGTTGTCAATGTTTCTTGGGTTGATAGACCCGTTTCTCCTTCTTGCAAATGACTTGAAATTTATTGCTTCGGGCACTGATGCATGTAAAATGCATACATGAACTTTGCATTATATTACTTATATTTCAATCATATTTGCATCATATAAGGGTTATATCATTGTTTTATATTGATTTTGGGAATATTTCACAGTTTCCCTATTTTTCTGGAATTAACCCTGCACTGGCAGAAAACCCTATTTTCTATATTTTGATGTTTCAGGGACCCAAACGACGTCCAAATGACCTAATATTTTGCGGGGATCATTTTTTGGAAGGAACAAAGCGTAGGAGCGAAAGAAGCGAAAAAATTGAAACCCGAGGGCCAAAAGAGGTGGGCCCACGTGGCCAGATTCCTTGGCCGCGTGGGACCCCCTATCCTGGGCCTCGAGCCTCCGATGCCGTCGATCTTCGTCCCCGTGCCTTCGTATTGACCTAAAAACTACTATAAAAATAGTCCCCCGACGGCTTTCAGGGGGGAGCGCCGCAGAAACACAAAACCACGAAACAGAAGACCTGGAGCTGCAGATTGGAGGGGGAAAACTCCGGCGGGGCGCTGCCGGGGTGGTCTCCATCTTCTCCAACATCTATCTATGTAATTCCTATGGTGGATATTGTGGTATGAGATGATATTTGTTATGCATTTACCGTTGTGTTGGATCTTTTATGACTTGTCATACTTTGGAGATATTCTATGATGCATGTGATGGTTCGATTTATGCATAATGCCTTGTTTATCCATGTCATGAGGTGATTGACACCACCAAGTGTAGATAGATGAGAGAGATGTGGTCATGCACACGAAATATGAATCATTGCACTAGTGTTTAGAATATTGTCCATTATGAAGTATGATGTATGTAGGTACGGGATGGCCGATGTGACAACGGCATATGTATTGAGTGACACAATACAGCCCAACATCCTTTATCTGGGGGTAAAAAGGAAGAAGTATGATGTGGGAGTGACAACAAACCACGCTAGCCTTACGAGGGTGACCTAGCAACACAAATGATTATTTTCTTTCAACTATGTGTTTTAGGACATGTAGCCGTCATAGAAGTTTACCATTAAAGCATGACAATTGTGTGTACTTTTTATCTATAACATGATAATCACCATAGATGGGAGAGAGGATTGAGTGAACCCATGAACCCATGTCCATTGTTCCTATAAGAGAAAACCTTTGTCTTGTCCTCTTGCATTGAAGAGGATTGGGACACTTTTACATTCTTGTTTTGTTACATTAAACTTCCATCCATTAAATCAACCATCTTGTTCTTTAAACTTGTTTAGTGCATAATCAACTAAAACTTGTGACACTTTAGTTGTAGGGAATAGATAACTTTTCCTTCTTGCTCCTGCGGATCGATACCCTACTTCCACATTGAGAGGTGCTACAGTGATCCCCTGCTCTTGGGGGTTATCAAGTACTTTTCTGGCGCCGTTGCCGGGGAGCGTAGCGCTTAAGTTTCTATTCTTGTGTGCACTAGACTTTAGATTTATTTTATCTTGTTTTATATCTTACAATCATCTAAGCTTGGGGAGGTTCCTTTAAACTTGTTTGGTTGTGAGTTTCTCATTAGCTTTACTTTTAGTTATGTATCAGTTTATACTCTCCTTATTTGAAAAACACAAAAAAATTAGTTCATTTGTTATGTTCGTGGAATGTATGAGTCACGTACTTATGCAACCCCCTATGGTTGGATCAATTAATGTTGATCAAAAAAGGTTTATAATGGAAGCATTAAATGTAATTGGCCATGGATTATGTGATAGGTATAATGTATCTTGCTGCATAGATCAATATCCTAAGCATCTTAATTTTCAATGCAAGCTTGAGAGTATGCCTATAATTGCCTCTTACCATAATAATGAAATTATGACCACTGATATGAAGGCAGCCGAGGAATTTACTATTGTAATGGGAATTCTTGAGATAGTTATGTTTAATATAGATAAAGCTCGTAGCCTCACACCAAGACTTGCTACAACACTTGAACAACTCTTGAAACTCTTTTGTAAGAATACCTATATCCTTGAATATTATAACAATCTTGTTGCTATCAAGGAGAGATCTAATGGCTTGCAGGAACAAGAAGAATATAGAGAAGAGGAAAAGGTATTAGAGGATTGCCCATATCCTTACTCACCATGCTATTTTGATTCTGATTCTGATGATGATCAACACATTCAAAATGATATTATTATTGATAATAGCTTTGAAAGTGATGAGGAATTTGGTTTAGATATTCTATATGATAATGCTTTAGATGATGGTCCTATTTGAGAGCTAGGATCAAACAATAGTGATTTGCTGTCCAGAAAACAGATTCCTAAGCTTCACTGCGAAGAATGTTAAAAATCACAGAAGAGGAATTTTGACCTGATATTTTACGACAGCAATATTCAGTTGTTATTACACATTTCATTAGTTCAAAGTTTTCTGATTTGAGCAACATAAGTGCCTCTAAAAATTCGCTCCTTTCAGGCTGTCCAGTTTTTGACAGATTCTGTTTTTATTTTGCATTAGTCTCATTACTATGTTTTGTGTGGTTCTTTTGATCAAAGAGCAAAACATAACCTTAGTAACAGTAGTTAATGTTTAGAATCAACTCATTATATGTCTTTGCTGTACCTATGAGGATTTAATTTATGGAGACACTAACCCCTCTAATCAAGTTTTATGTTGAGTTTTGTGTAAAGAGAATTTTCAAGTGGAAGAGTTGAGGGTGATGAACAAAGATCAAGAGAGACAAACACTCAAGCTTGGGGATGTTACCCCTAGACTCACCCAACATATATCAAATAAGGACAAGAATTCAAGCTTGGGGATGCCAAGCCACCTCACTCCAACCATCTTGATATCAAGTAAGAAGCCTAGCTACATGGCTATAAAGAAAGCGCTTTACGGGAGGCAACCCGGTTGTTTTTATTTTTGATTTTCTTTGTGTCCTCTTGCTGTAACAAGAGACTTAGTTTTTAATTTTGTTTCTGGAATTTTTAATAAAGTGCCAAGTTTTACCCGTTTTGGTTTGAAAAAGTTGCTATTTGTATTCGGAGATTTTATTCCAGCACGAATCTGTGCACGGTATGATTTTTCATTTCTATTCTGTAACTCCGAATGAGCTGAAATTTGAACTGTAATTGCAACTTTTCATCCTCTGTAAGCGTGAATTTTTCAGATTTTTTCGACATATTTAAGTAGGGTAGAAAAATGCGTTTTGCTGCTGCTGTTTTTCTGGACAGATTCTGTCCCATTTTGTTTGATGCATTCTTTGAACTTTTAACTTGAATCTTTTTATCCAATTGAGTTTATAAGTAGGCATACAACATTATATACTTTCTGGACATGTTTCACATTTTTGTTTAAGGATTTTATGCAGCAAGCAATTCATTTGTCTATCACTACTAATGTCACCCCACAGAAAAGAGATGGGAGAAACGGTGTTTTGAAGTTTTTTCACAGGGATTAGAGGAGATGCACCAAGAGTTATCCAAGGATGGTGAAGACCATAAGCTTGGGGATGTGAAGACAACCCCATTGGACCAACACACTCTCGGTTTGCACACGTCTAACTTCTGTTTTTCGATCAATGCACTTTATCGCATAAACTTGGAGCGTCTTTTATTTTTGTTATTTCGGTTTTTTTTATTTGTGAGACCACCACTTTTCATTTATGTTATGAGAGAGCTACTGGAAATTTGGGTTGAATTAAGTTGGATGCTATTAAAAAGATTGGGAAAGGGATGTTTGAGTTGATTCAAAAAGATACATATAGTTGCATGATTCATGTGCTTTTTAATGAGTATTAATTTGCAAGTGTTTTATCAAGAGCTATCTTTTATTCATGTTTTGATGCTGAATGTTACTTTACTTTGTTTAACATGGATTGATTAGTTCTATGGACACTTATGCATGCATTTAGACGGTCAACTTTCTCCCTTTTGCTAGCCCAAAAATTCCAACAAGTAAAAACTTGTTTTCCAACACCTTCAACCAAAGTTTTCCAGTGAGTCCACCATATCTACCTATTAGCTTAATGCTATTCCGAGTATGTTTATCATGTTATATTGTATTATCTATGTTTCCAAATTAAAATGCTTATGTTATTGATTGTTATGGGAAAGTTGGTTAAAAAGCTCTCACGAACTTGATGCACACTTTACTTTTATTGCACTTAATAAACATGAACCATTGTGATTAAAATTATGAAGTTGTATGCTTGACAAGAGTCTTGGTTGGGAGTTAGCTCATATGTGCTGTCACATGGCAAGCTTTCAACGTGCTCTTAATTATATTTAGTTGATATCATGTACTTTTGTTTATGGATGCTTATCATGGTGCCAAATAAATGCGGAAACTTAGTAAGTTTGAGGAGTTTGTATAAATGGCTAGAGAGACGCCTGGGCCGCTAACCTAAGCCATGCATCATTCATGGTGGAAATTTACAGCGTACCAAAGTGAACATTCAGTGATGCACGTCATAATAAAAAGCTATACAAATAGTAAATAAAAGAGTGCTGAGATTGTTCATTGTCTGTTTGTCTTGTCATTTTGACATGGGCTAGTTTCCATGTCCTGAGGCAAGAGGTACCCCAGTTGACGCTCTTGATGACGCTATTATATTACTTACAATGACTTTAACTTGAACTTGCTTTGTGGCCCGAGTTGAGTAACACCGTGGTGTAGGTACTCGTATTCACGGGGCATGAGGCATTCAACCCATACTTTGTCAAGCACACTACTCATATTTGCTTTCACTTTAAACTTTAACCATTCAAGATGCTATGATAGGGGTAATGAGAGCTCCACACCAATGGATACCACATTGCAAACATTAACTTAAGTAGAAGCATTTGGAAGCTAGATGAAACTTATTCATGTTTTACCTCTACTTATTTATATATCTTTCCAAAGTGTCCACCTTTTATATTCAGATTTACAAGAATACTCTATGACCATTATAGGATGTTTTTACTTTTTATTATGCATACATTTGGTCCATAGTACTTTCTTCTATGTTACACTTTGTGAATTATCATTGAACATCCTTACATTGAATATTTGATATCACTTCATAATCTATCTTGTATATTGCTATTCCTTTGAAGAATGAATCATTTGACTCTATGTAGCAATAGTAATCATCTTTGATATCCATTGATAGTATTAAAAAGCAAAGTCCATGTTAGTTTTATCACCTTCATACTCGAGGACGAGTATAGGTTAAGCTTGGGGATGTTGATGCATGTAAAATGCATACATGAACTTTGCATTATATTACTTATATTTCAATCATATTTGCATCATATAAGGGTTATATCATTGTTTTATATTGATTTTGGGAATATTTCACAGTTTCCCTATTTTTCTGGAATTAACCCTGCACTGGCAGAAAACCCTATTTTCTATATTTTGATGTTTCAGGGACCCAAACGACGTCCAAATGACCTAATATTTTGCGGGGATCATTTTTTGGAAGGAACAAAGCGTAGGAGCGAAGGAAGCGAAAAAATGGAAACCCGAGGGCCAAAAGAGGTGGGCCCACGCGGCCAGATTCCTTGGCCGCGTGGGACCCCCTATCCTGGGCCTCGAGCCTCCGATGCCGTCGATCTTCGTCCCGTGCCTTCGTCTTGACCTAAAAACGACTATAAAAATAGTCCCCCGACGGCTTTCGGGGGAGCGCCGCAGAAACACAAAACCACGAAACAGAAGACCTGGAGCTGCAGATTGGAGGGGGAAAACTCCGGCGGGGCGCTGCCGGGGTGGTCTCCATCTTCTCCAACATCTCCACCATCATCACCATGATGAAGGGGGAGTAGTCCACCCCCTGGACTTTGGGTTTGTGGTGGTAACTTGATCTAATCTCTCTATGTATGATCATTGTTGAAGTCCATATGATGTGCCTTGCATAAGTATGGATCTATCTATGTAATTCCTATGGTGGATATTGTGGTATGAGATGATATTTGTTATGCATTTACCGTTGTGTTGGATCTTTTATGACTTGTCATACTTTGGAGATATTCTATGATGCATGTGATGGTTCGATTTATGCATAATGCCTTGTTTATCCATGTCATGAGGTGATTGACACCACCAAGTGTAGATAGATGAGAGAGATGTGGTCATGCACACGAAATATGAATCATTGCACTAGTGTTTAGAATATTGTCCATTATGAAGTATGATGTATGTAGGTACGGGATGGCCGATGTGACAACGGCATATGTATTGAGTGACACAATACAGCCCAACATCCTTTATCTGGGGGTAAAAAGGAAGAAGTATGATGTGGGAGTGACAACAAACCACGCTAGCCTTACGAGGGTGACCTAGCAACACAAATGATTATTTTCTTTCAACTATGTGTTTTAGGACATGTAGCCGTCATAGAAGTTTACCATTAAAGCATGACAATTGTGTGTACTTTTTATCTATAACATGATAATCACCATAGATGGGAGAGAGGATTGAGTGAACCCATGAACCCATGTCCATTGTTCCTATAAGAGAAAACCTTTGTCTTGTCCTCTTGCATTGAAGAGGATTGGGACACTTTTACATTCTTGTTTTGTTACATTAAACTTCCATCCATTAAATCAACCATCTTGTTCTTTAAACTTGTTTAGTGCATAATCAACTAAAACTTGTGACACTTTAGTTGTAGGGAATAGATAACTTTTCCTTCTTGCTCCTGCGGATCGATACCCTACTTCCACATTGAGAGGTGCTACGGTGATCCCCTGCTCTTGGGGATTATCAGGCGCTGAACCTAATGCTTCTTCATCCTCTCGAACGGCTCAACTTCAACTTCATTCAAGGTCGAGTAGAACAAATCGAAAGCCTTGATCATCCTGTATTTGGGAATGTAACTCTACAGCAAGAGATTACAAAAAAATATAGAGAATAAATATTAGTTACCAGTACAGATAACATTGTATTGTGCAACAAGGGAAAAATACCAGAAAAGAGACCCCGAAAAATACTAGAAGTGCCTGAGTGAAGTTTCCCATAACTTTTCTGTTGAAATTTTCCGTATACAACATGACATAAAAGCCACAGTCGTGCATGTTGCCGATAAAAAAGAATGTAACTTAGATACCTGTATTTGTTTTAAACTATAAAACATGATAGAAACAAAAAATGGGTGTGGGGGTGAACTAACAACAAAGCATGTGTAGGGTAACTTAGAGTCCTGCATGTGTTAAACTTCTCAAAACTCTTGCAGCGAAGTTTCAACTCTTGGCAAACAGTTCTCAAATTGCAAACGGTCAAAAATACGAAAATCAGATATGAAGACATTGGTTAATGACTTGCAAAATAGTCATAAGAAAAACATATGTGACAGAAAAAACATCTGTGGTGATAAAAACACATACTAGGTTATGAAGAAGAACATCTTGATGCTTTTTGGAAATCATTCCGGCAGGATCGAAAAAGTTTATTGAAGAATAGAGTGGATTCACAGATATTAGAGTCCAACGCTTTGAAACAACTGAAGGGAAGTGCATCTGAAGAAAAAAAGTGAAATGAGAACCCTGGATATTTTCAGAGGTACAGTGAACAAAACAAATAAAAAAGCATATATATGATAAGATGAGGGCAATGTGAAAAATACAAGATCAATCTTTGTAATGTCTACTCCTTGACTGATCCTTCCAAACTCTCCGACAACAAACGACTTGTCGAACACTCTTGGGTCCATTGTTAGCTTGCCCTGGTCATCTGAATGAATCTCCTGCACATATAGAAAAGGAACAAATCAAATAAGAACACAGTAGAAAATATTCATCACCCTAAGGGAAGAAGATGCTACAAGAAGCATCTTTTTAATAGTAACAAGCATAACCATATGACTACAGGGCAAACAATACACTAATGGGGATTGAAACATTGAAAACATAAAAAAATCATTGGGGCAACAACTAATTGTACATAAGCTTACCACACTGAAAAAACAACCTGGCTATGTATAAAAAATCTAAGGAACCAAACAAAATGAAGCGACAAAACTATGTACTAGCTAAGAAACATCAAGTGTAAAAAGCAAAAACAAAAAAACTGGTGTGCGACCACCTCATCTCCATCTCTCTCGAATAAGATGCTACATTCAGAAGGGTAAAAACCTCCTTAAGCAGTCGATGTTCGCGGCGAAGAACCTCCGAGGCCAGCGCGACCGTCTCCTGGTGTTCAAGATCCAGCTGCAGCAGACCGCAGGAGACCCGATCAGGAAGGTCCGCGCCGAGGTGTCCATGAGCAACCGTCTCCGGCAGTTGCAGCTCCGGCTGCAGCATACCCCAGGAGAGCCGTGGGAGGACCTCCTCCCAGCTTGGATGAGATGTGGATGCACGACCGTAAGGTGCGGCCGCCGGAGCAGACCCATGGAGACCCGCGGATCGAGGAGGCCATCTCCCGCTTCAGGGACAAGGAGATCGAGGAGGTCGACGAGGTGTTCATGCGCGATGGTATCCTGCAGTTCCAGATCCTGCTACAGCAGCCTCCAGAAGACCCGGTCGAGGAGGTCGTCTCCGGCCTCACCGAGGTGTGCTTCGACGGTCTTAAGGCCGCCGAGGGCTACCTCAACCGCTGCCTTCGCAGGGCGGACGAAACCGGCGCCTACCTCGCGCCCAAGCCGTCCTTCTCCGACGAGTAGAAGCTGTACGACGTGCTGAAGGCGGCGCAGCGGCTCCCCTCGCGGCCGACCACCCTGGCCGAGGCCATGTCCCGCATCCAGGCTGCCTTGTACGCGGTGAAGCTGCCCCAAGAACACCTCCTCCCGCGCTGCATCGGCCAACTCAGCCCGCCCCCAAGGATGCGGCAGCAGCCGGCAGCGCAACCCCGCAGGCGGCCGGCAGTAGCATGGACGACGCCAGCGCCACACTAGACGACGCCTACATCCTGCTGAACCTCGCCATCAAGCACATCGACCTCGCCGTCGCCGCCGTATCGCCCTTGGTCCACCCAAAAGAGGTTGCGAGCAGCTCTCGCTTCGCCAACACCTACACCACCTTTGGCTGGGACGAGCTGAGCGTGACGATGAAGCGCGTCGAGTTGCTGTCTGGTTAATGCAGCAGAACTTTCAGTTCAGTTTGATTAATCTGCCGAATCTCGTTTAGCTTCTGCACGAGTGAGGCCATCTTAATTGGCTTCATTTGTTCAGGGCCAGTGTCATATCTGTATTTTATCTGTAAGCAATCGAGTCGCTTTGCATCACCTTTTGTATTGGAGATGCTATGTTCATATATAAATAAACACCAGGTTTGATTAGCAGGAGTGCACCCGGCCAGCCTCTGAAATTACTCGTTGCAAGCTGCCTGGCCAAACACAATCCATCAAGTGCATGCCCACACGTGAATGTGGTTCACTCCAGCAGCTCATGACAGGCCATGGAAAATCAGTCGATCCATGAGGCCAGGACACGACACAGCCACTATACAGACGACGTCACGGAATCAACAACAACCCCTCGTCCCCTCCACCCTAGCCCGACTGCATAATGTGCCACGGAGCCGACTCTTTACTTCTCCATTTAGCGATAAATTGTGTCTTTTATCAACCATTGGCACCAATAGGACAGTAAAGAAGGTTATTCAAAAGCGACGCCTCTAAAAAGGGAGCAATGCACAAGCGTCATCCTCACCGCGTGTAACCACCAAAGTCTGATCAGTGGTTTGCACAACTAGAAGTGAAGAGTCGCCTTCTAAGATCCATTGCAATCACAAACTCGGCATGAGAAATTGAGATTGTGCTTTCGCCTTCGCAACCTTGTTGATCTCTTCGAATGCAACCGTCTTGATACACTATGTGTACTTGCCGTGGTCACCATACCTGTTGGTGCCGACGTATCGAGCGACGTCACCAATGATCTCGACTTGACCGTATAATACTGGTATGTGGATGATTATACTTTGAGTAATACTAACATTGTTTGTTATGTGGATAAAGAAGAAACAAATAAAATCATCCACGGGAAAAGTGGATGGAGCATAATCGGTTTGTGGATGATGCATCATCGGTGACGATTGTGTCTTGCACTATTTCGACATCGCCACAGAGAGCAATAAGGACGTCTCAACCTATGGGCATGGACGTTGTCCCGTTAGGCCCTGTTTGTTTCTAGAGTTTTAGTGGGGATTGGTGGGGATAATCCTCTAGTGTATTGAGTGAAACCCCAAACTTCAAAACATCATTTGTTTCTAGTGTATTGGATGAGTTTTATCCCCACCTTTCCCCACAAATCCCCAAACTCTAGTTCATTTTTTCTCAATCCCCTAGGGGATTCAATACACTACCCCTACCTAGTGGATTGATCCCCAATCCCTTAGGGGATTGGGTGAAGTTTGGGGTTTCACCCAATCCATTATAGGATTATCCCCATCAATCCCCACTAAAACTCTAGAAACAAACATGGCCTTAGAAATTTCACATTGGCATCACTATTGTGATGGCATCTACACGACTCACACGGTCCTGGCAAAACCCATGAGTGCGGTGGGCTTTATCCAATCTTAGCAAAACCGGTGGCATCACCTACGAGCACGTCCAGTGACATCCACAGATGATGAACCCGGCCGTACTCTTCGACATCCACAAGGTGCAAAACGTCCACGATTGCAGCTCCTCATACACATAGCGCATTTTTGCAACTGCGAGGGCCAGATTGAACAACTTTTTTTCTTGAGACCGAACAACAAATTATAGGGATGTATAGCTTCTCACACCGGACACCGGGCAGGAACAGCCAAGCCAATGAAGACCGCTCCTGGGCCGAGAAGTCCCACAGTGACCACCGGCGTGAAGACAGCATACCTGGGCTGATGTTGTTCCATGAGTATTTTTTTTTCATTTTTTTGGGGAACTCAAACGTACAAACCCCAAGACTTATATAGACGCTGCAGGGTGCTTTGCAAAACTTTGCATTGCATTTACTCGAAACTGGTAAAAGGTTAATGGTTCCCGTCTATGATAATAGATTCAATCGGTTCAAAATTGTTAAAAAACAATTTGTTCAGTAGGTTTATAGTACCTTGTCACTATATAGACAAGGCGACCAGCAAGCATGATCTGAACTACCAACAGTTGACAGTAAAACAAAAGTAGACTGCTACGAATGTATAATCCCCAGCCACTAACAAACGATGTCCAACCACCTGCCACAACAGGAATACACATACTGACATACGCAGTACAGTTCATCGCATTATCACCTCCAGCGTCTCAGGTTTTTTTGGTTACAATGAAGACAGTATGCCATTTCCCTCTCCAGCTACTATTACTACGAAAATCCATCCCTCTGCATCTTAGATTTAGTCCACCTGATCAGGCACGCAAAAACTCCCCAAGAAAATGG
This sequence comes from Poa pratensis, assembly GCA_947311845.1. Lineage (NCBI taxonomy): Eukaryota > Viridiplantae > Streptophyta > Magnoliopsida > Poales > Poaceae > Poa > Poa pratensis. The sequence continues at coordinate 50,856,300 of CAMZMU010000049.1, read as the reverse complement.
CATGGTATTTCTCCACAACCCATACGGAGTTAGCTGTTGCTGGGATTCAAGATGTCGCCGAGATTCAGTTGTAAGCTGTTCCTCATGGTTCGCCTCCCTGTCGCGCCAGCATTGCCCTTTCTCATCATCGCCGTGAACTCGCTGTAATCGATTTGCCCGTCCTGAAAACAGCACAGAGATCCAATTGGAGAACAGACAGAAGTCAGGAACCCAACATAACAAATGCATTCCCTAAAAAAACATAACAAATGCATGGGGGATGGGACAGAGTAGATGATTCAAGTATCAGGAAGACTGACATTGTTCTGATCGACATCATTGATCATATCCTCGAGGTGAACATCGTCCAGACCAAATTCACGGCACGCCTGCGATAGCTCGTCGATGGTTATGAATCCACTCCCATCCTTGTCGAAAAACGAGAACGCTGACACCAAGTTCTCCTCCCTCTCCAGTTTGTTCATGTGCAATGTAGCTGCGATGAATTCACCATAATCAATTGTTCCACTGTTGTCGATATCCGCCTTGAAAAAATACACAGATAACATTTTAAGCCATAAAATCCACAGACATGGTAATAATTGTTTTTTTATGAAGGAATCATTTATTTAACTAGTAAAGAAGCACCTACTGCGTCCATTAAAGCCTGGATTTCATGTTCTGTTAACTCAGAGCCCACCCTTTTCAAGCCATCTTTCAGCTCATCAAATGTTATGGTTCCACTATTGTCGGTATCAATCATTTTGAACAGCTCCTTTAGGCCTCCAATCTCTTCCTCAGACAGGCTTTCAGCAATAACCTGCAAATAAACAATAAGATGCATATAGTGTGTGAAAAAAGCAGCTCAAGATGACCATTGGTCCATTGCAAGTTGCATATTCTATCATGTACTTGAGAAACTATGCAATCTTTACAATGCATCACCGGTCTGAAACACACCAAGACTCCATTTATGTAGTTAATTCACAAGCAAATAACAAAAAGATGGGGGAGTTACTAACAATATCAATCAATAATATCTGCTGTGGTATATAGCAAAAACATTCTAGAAAGCTAGAAAACAATCTGGACAAAACATAGTTGGTTAGATCTATAGCAAAGTAGAGGAAAGAAAACAGCACATCAAGAGGCTTCTTCAATCTTACAGAACAAAAGCAATGGCACCCTGAGATGCTTGATCTTAGTTACTAGAGTTAAGAGCGAAATTCAAGCAGAAACAATGGGAAGAGAGATGCATAGTTAGTTGGCTTTGGCATATGAAGCAAATCAGGTAACAGTATGGTTAACAATAATGAAACAAAGCATTAAATGTTGAGGTGTTAACTTAGCAATGAAGTACTACATGAACCAGGCAATCGGCATTTAAGAAGGTACAGTTAAATCTTTTCATACCCGCAATGCCATCTTCTTGAGCTTGTTCATTGCAGAAAAATGTTTCAGTCTTGACAAAACAGCAGAATCAATAGGCTTATCAGGTGCCACAGCATCATCAACAATCCATGGGTGACCTGAAAGATGTCAAAGGGAATGCCATTGTAAGAAGCATAATATCAAATTACATCGACTTGAGCAATAGATAACGAGGAGGACTTACATAGAACCTCATGAGCACTGAGCCGCTTTGTAGGATCCCGACAAAGCATATTACGGACTAGATCTTTAGCGCTGTCAGAGATACTAAGCCAGGGTTCAGATTCAAAATCAAGTTTGCCTCGAAGGATCTGCCTGAAGATCCCTGCTTCAGTTTCTGGGAAGAAAACATACATAAGAATATGGAGGCCTACTATCTTGATGGTCTAATTGCAAATAGTTTACCTGCCCAGAATGGGGGAACACCACATAGCAAAATGTACAAAATCACCCCAGCACTCCAGACATCAGCTTCTGGACCATAGCATTTCTGAAGCACCTCAGGCGCAACATAGTAGGGGCTCCCAACAACATCAGAGAACTTATCACCTGAGGAAATGGAATCACACATTTCAACAAACTTAGTGTGACTCGTAGAGGTTTCTACCAAAATATACAAAATTGTATACAAGTGCCAGATGAGAATATCAAATCAAGAGTGCACACCAGAAGAATAACAACTATATTGATAGTAATGGTAGTAATGGATACCAGTATGCATTTTACAATATCTTTTCAAGGAAATATGCAGCATGCAGCTGATCTAAACTTGCTCCAGAAGTTTGAATAGACTTGGCTGCTTATATGAACACACTTCTCTTCCAACCTAGTTCCTTCCCAAGACATTATCTTGCGACCATCGTCGTATTTAAGGAAAACAAGTTTTGACATGCCTTTCAGGTTCCAACGAGATCAACCACACAATGACACAAGCACCACCCTCGTCATTCACTAATACTAGGAACTGTTTCAAGTTGATTCTCCGAAATAAGGTCTGCATCCATGACATCCAGATTGACTCCAATAAGCATTCCACGAAGAAGGTTTTTGGGCACAAAGATTCTACGACACTCCTTTTGTCAACAACTACAATAACACACTGATTATCATTTTCAGTTAGAACTCCAAGAAGCTTCCAATACCATCTATAGGCATTATCATTAGCAATGTCACATCATGAAAATAACAAGCAAAAGGAACAATGTATGGAAAACAGTAAAAGTACTATTGCCAGCATAATCAACTTGATAATGAACATTACAATCAAAGCACCAACTGGTCAACAGAGTACCACACAATACACATGACAGGGCATCTATATATCAAGAACTGTGCAATAAAGCAATGTAAGGCAAAGAAACATAGTACATACCAGGCTTGTAGAACATGGATAGCCCAAAATCAGTGGTCTTGAGTGGGGCGTCCTCGGCGGTGCTGGCAAACAGGAAGTTCTCTGGCTTGAGGTCGCGGTGCATGACACCGAGCGAGTGGCATCCCTCCACAACCCCAACGATAGTCCTGATGAGCTGCGCGGCAGCACGCTCGGTGTAGTGCCCCTTTGCCACGATGCGGTCGAAGAGCTCGCCGCCGGCGCAGAGCTCCATGACAATGTGCACGAAGAGGGCGTCCTCGTAGGCGGCGCGGATGCGGACGACGTTGGGGTGCTCGGAGAGGTGGTGCATGATCTGGATCTCGCGCCAGACGTCCTCGTAGTCCTCGCGGCAAAGCAGCTTGCGCTTGGGGATGGACTTGCAGGCGAACTCGCCGCCGTCCTCCTTGGCCACGCACAGGTAGGTGGTACCGAACTGGCCCTGCCCCAGCTTCTTCCCGATGCGATAGTGATCCCGCACGTTGGCCGTCTTGTGCGGCAGCACCGACACCGGTCGCCCCGACGGCGCCGGCGCGGCGGTTACCGGCGGCGGACGCGCATTCGCGCCGCCCCCGGCGTTGCCGGTCCCGTCCGGCTGCATTGGCGAGTCCCCGGCGCGCACCCCGGATCAAGAATCGCACGGACGCCGCGAGGCCCTGGATCAAGAAACGAAGAGAGGTCAAGAAATTGGGGCAGGATGCGATCAAGAACCGGTCAAAAAAGGAAGCTCGTTCACCTCCGATGGGGATTCCTGCGGATTGCGACGGAAGAACGCAGAAAAGCTCGGGATCTTGAAGTGGAACTCCGGACTTTCCAATCCTGTCGATGAGATTAAGAGCCAAGAGAAGGAGCTTTATGGGAGGTTTATGGCCAGAGCCTGAAGCAGAAAAAAAGGAAAGAAATCTCGCTCTCACTTTCTTTCTCAGGTGTCACAAGGGGAAGATGCAATCTCGCCCGAAATGAAAAAGGAAGAACAGGAGGAAAGATTGACCCAAACAAACCTCTCTATCTTGCGTGGAGCTACTGGCCTACTACACAAGTTGGAGGACTCAGGCCGCACAAAAGGACAGGATCTTGGGTGGCTAATCCATTTTTTATAGGAGTTTTCTCGGGGTGGATGTGATGATGACGACGACGACGACGATGGTAAGAGCTCTTACTTTTCTTTGGTTTGGGGGGTTGGATATGGCAAAGGGATGGCTGGGTTGGTGAAGAAGGGAGTGGCTGATTGGGGGGAATGCCAGAATTGTTAGGTCAGGTCGTACCTCGAGGTTATCTCCGTTATGAACAGAAAGGAGGGAGGAAGAAGCTCTCTTCCATTACTTTATTTCTTTATTTGCAGGTTTTAATCAAGAAGAATGTTCATTATGGGATATTCCCTCCTAATGGATCATACAAGTTCATTGGTAAAACTCTTTTTTGATTGAGAAGACGTGTTTACAATGTAGAAGCACACACTCACATATCGTACTATTAGTAATACTCTTTTTATTGTGCATTTATATTTAGGTCCTTTAGATTGTAAGATTTTTTTAAATGTAGGGATAGGAAAACAAAGGATTGAATGTCATGTAATGTAAATTCTATAAGATTTCAAAACACAATAATTTCATAAGAGATGTCTTTGGATGATGCACAATAGAGGAGAATTTTAAAGGATCGAAGAGAGAGTAGAGAGATAGAGTGTGATTGCATTGGACTTCTCAAAAAAATTGAGGTTGATCTCATGTTGATATCTCTATCTAATGGGGGGCATAGTGATGGATTTCGTAAAAATTTGATGATCTCAGTCTCATGATCCAGGGCTTTCATAGTAAAAATTACTATGGATTGGAATTCTCCAAAAAAAAATGTGAAACTCCCTCAGTCCAAAGAGGACCTAAGCTATATTTGGATCACTAGTTCAAAAAACACATGACTAGAAAAAACACACACTTATCTCACAATTTTGCATGTGTAAAAATAGAGTATTGTGTAACAAAAGAAAATTGTAAGATAATCGTTTGGATGAAATGCAGAAAAAACACAGTAAAAGTGTTACGCATTTGAGTCTAAAATGAGATTGGAGTAGATGTTAAAATTCTTGTGGAACCGAGGCATGGAAATCCATTCCCTTAATTCAGATAGCACCATTCTTTTGATCCAAATACAATCCATAGAAAAACAGGTAAGGATTGAAATCCTATGAAAATCGTACGAAATTCCTTCAATCCAAAGATGTGTCTAAAAACAACATGAATTTCACTGAAACATTTGAGTATCAGTGAGTTTTCGTGATGAACAAAAATGGAAAACACTACGTGCCAGTCAGGCAATCGTTTCTCTCGATCGGCAACCGCGCGCAAACCAATTGAATCGCCACGCGCCGTCTGATTGGTTCGCACGTGCGACCACTCTCGTAGAAACCAAAACTCCCTCGCATCAAAATCCTCACGCCCCTGCAATCGTTGCCAAAGAATATGACATCACCAAGTCATCGATGTGGCAGCGGTTGTAGCTCTGGCGTCGAGTGCTTGCAGCTATGGTTGTAGGCGCTTGCAGTACCGGCGCTCACTTGCAGGTTACATCAATGACAATGGTCCTTTGCAGCTTCGGCTATAGGCCGCAGTCCTTTGCCACTCCGACGTTGGCCCCTTAGAGTTCCGGTGGTGGCCCCTTGGAGCATCGTTGCAGTGCCCCCTCCCCCTCCTAGCCATCAGCATCTCCGCAGGCAACACAACAACATGGCACAACATCGTAACAATCACCCTAACTCGTCGCACTTGGGGCAACATTGTAACCCATCTCGGTGATTTGGGAGCAGAGATGGGCGGCTCTGGTTGGGCCGGCGTCGGCGACGTTGAGTGGTCGGGACGGCGATGGTGTTGCATATGGTGGCGCGAGCTCCCATTTGTTGTCGGGTCCCATGTTTGATGCGATGGGGAAGATGGCGAATGGATAGTGATACAAGCAAGACGATGATGTGTGGGACTCCTTCGCTTGTCACTTCGCTTTCTCTCATCATGATAGGGCGTGTGGCACGTTTGTGGAAGCGGTCGACGCGCACGTCGATCGGCCAGATTTTTTCGAACGAAAAGAACTTGATGAAACGAGGGTTTGGTGTTTTGGTCTAGAAAAGAACTATCGGTGATGAGAAAAGACCCATGTGCATGGGGTAGTTACATACCCTAAGTTTGACCAAAACGCAACGGTCAAAAAAGATTACTCAAGAAGACCGGGGGATGTCACTAGTAGAGTTGATAGACTTAATAAAAAGTGTTTTGAATTTTTTCAGTTATTTTCTATCTGCTATGATTTTTATTAAGTTTGACTAAAAAGTCATCGTAAAAGTCAACTAGGAAACAATCTAAAACTGATTTCCAAAAATTATTTAAAAAAAATTGAAACCGGTTTTATACACCAAAAATTGTGTTCTACTAGTAAAATAAGCTAAAACGGGTATATACAACTTGCATCGCCGTATAACGCAAGGGTGTGTACCATGGGTAGCAACTGCCTCCGGATCGGTGATTGTACACTAAATAAGTAGTCATGTCGTTCAAAGTTAGCTTGGACAAAATATTTACTACAAGGGAGAACAATGTTTAGTTTACTTTGCTTGTGAATGTATTTCTGAATCCCGTGTTCACAAAATAACGCACAAGCACACACATGTCATCTCACGCACACACCGCCTATGATACATGGATAAACCTTTCAATTTAGCTCCACCCGCTCAGTCTCTCGGAGGTGCTCATAGGGGTAGGGTGTGCATGCGTGCGTTTATAAGGGTGAGTGTATGCGCGCGTATGTGAGCGACTGTGTCTGTACTGTGTTTCGCAAAAAAAAAATTAGCTCAATTTTTACTGAACAAGTCGCTTTATGTAAATACGAGCAACAATCTGGAGCCCGGGTGGAGCCATGTGCGTGCCCACACGACTCCACCACGACCACCCACCAGGAGGTTGTTGTTCCCATGAAATTGGTACAGAAGAAATAATGTGATCTTAATCAACACACTGGATTACGCAATTTGTTCAGGGGGGAGCGTAGGCATTCGGGTGAATGATGACATTGGTCATTATTTCCAGACTAGGAAAGGGCTCAGACAGGGAGATCCTTTGTCGCCAATGCTGTTTAATATAGTGGCGGACATGCTAGCCATTCTTATCGCACGGGCGAAGGAAGATGGTCAAATAGGTGGTCTTATCCCTCATTTAGTAGAAGGGGGCCTATCTATTTTGCAATACGCCGATGACACTATTCTGTTCATGGAACACGATCTAGAAAAAGCGGAGACTTACCCGCTTTCGGTGGCGGAGAGAGACACTCTAAGAAATGCTACAGATAGGCTTTGTTGCCTTAGGAGGGACGAGGAAACTAAGTGGGCACAAAGGGCAAAAGTAAAACACATTCAGGAAGGTGGAAATAATACAAAATATTTCCATCTTGTGGCAAATGGGAAACATAGAAAGAAGAAAAAAATCCAGTTAGAGCAAGAGGAAGGTACGATTATAGGGCAGGAAAATTTAAAAACATATATCACTGAGTATTACAAGAAATTGTTTGGTGCTTCCTTGCCAAGTGAAGTAACGATGGTGGAGAATGTAACTAATGATATACCGCAATTAACCGAAGAAGAGAATAATATTCTTACAGCTGATTTCTTAGTGAAAGAAGTGTATGATGCTATTTCTCAAATGGAAATGAACAAGGCACCTGGGCCTGATGGATTTCCGGCATAATTCTATAAAACCTTTTGGGAGGTTATTAGAGATGATTTAATGGCTTTATTTGTTCAATTAAAGCAAGGAAATTTGTCTTTGTTCAAGCTGAACTTTGGAGTCATCACTTTATTACCTAAGAAAGATAATGCGGTACAGATTCAGCAATATAGACCAATCTGTCTTCTCAATGTCAGTTTTAAATTTTTTACGAAAGTAGGTACTAATCGTATTACCGAAATTGCTCAAAAGATAATTAGACCGACACAGTCGGCGTTTATGCCTGGTCGCCACATACTCGAAGGGGTGGTGGTCTTGCATGAAACTATTCATGAACTTCAAAGGAAGAAAATGAATGGTGTCATTTTTAAAATTGACTTTGAGAAAGCATACGATAAAGTTAAATGGCCGTTTCTCCAACAAGCTATGCGTATGAAAGGTTTCACACAAGAATGGTGCAACTGGATTACGCAATTTGTTCAGGGGGGGAGCGTAGGCATTCGGGTGAATGATGACATTGGTCATTATTTCCAGACTAGGAAAGGGCTCAGACAGGGAGATCCTTTGTCGCCAATGTTGTTTAATATAGTGGCGGACATGCTAGCCATTCTTATCGCACGGGCGAAGGAAGATGGTCAAATAGGTGGTCTTATCCCTCATTTAGTAGAAGGGGGCCTATCTATTTTGCAATACGCCGATGACACTATTCTGTTCATGGAACACGATCTAGAAAAAGCGGTCAATATGAAACTCATTCTATGCATCTTCGAACAACTCTCAGGGCTTAAAATCAATTTTCATAAGAGCGAGATTTTCTGCTTCGGGGCAGCAAAGGATGTAGAAAACCAGTACAAACAGATCTTCGGCTGTGAGTCTGGTTCTCTACCTTTTAAATATCTTGGGGTTCCGATTCATTATAGGAAACTTCAGAACTCCGAATGGTACCCAGTTGAGAGTCGTTTCGAAAGCAAGCTAGGATGTTGGAAGGGTAAAATGTTATCTTATGGGGATCAGCTAGTTCTTGTTAATTCAGTATTAACAAGTTTACCGATGTTCATGTTGTCTTTCTTAGAAATACCAAAAGGGGTACGAAAAAGACTTGACTTTTATAGATCTCGCTTTTTTTGGCAGAGCGATGAGAACAAAAAGAAATATAGATTAACAAAATGGAACATCATTTGTAGACCGAAAGACCAGGGTGGTTTAGGAGTGGAAGTGCTAGAACTAAAGAACAAATGTTTACTCAGTAAATGGCTGTTTAAACTTTTAAATGAAGAAGGGGTTTGGCAGGAATTGTTGCAAAACAAATATCTTCATAGTAAAACTTTGGCTCACGTGGAAGCACAACCTAATGACTCTCCATTCTGAAAAGGTCTTATGCGGGTAAAGGAAGATTTCTTTAGTAGAGGATCTTTCCGAGTTGGCAATGGGGAAACCACCAGGTTTTGGGAAGATACCTGGCTGGGCAAAACACCATTGAAAGACCAATATCCATTACTCTATAACATTGTGCAACAACAGAATGTTTCGGTTCATGATGTGTTGCACAATGCTCCTCCCTTAAACATAGGCTTTCGTAGAACAAGTGGGACATGTGGTCTCATTTATGTATTAGACTAATGAATATTACCCTCAATGATGTTCCGGATAGTTTTCATTGGAACTTGACACAGAATGGCACTTTTACAGTTAAATCTATGTATGAAGACATGATGAATGGACATACTAGATTTCTGCAAAAATACTTATGGAAACTGAAAATCCCACTTAAGATTAAGGTTTTTATGTGGTTCCTTCAGAAAAAAGTAATACTCACTAAGGATAACTTGGCAAAAAGAAATTGGAAAGGTGACTCTCGTTGTTCCTTTTGTGGGAACGATGAATCGGTGGAACATCTATTTATTTCCTGCCCTTTTGCTCAACTTGTTTGGCGTGCTGTTTTTTGTACTTACAATATTCCTCCTCCTACCAATGTCACTAATATGTTTGGGAATTGGTTGAATGGGATGGATATAAAGACCAAGGATAGGATTCGCATCGGCGTCTCAGCTATTTGTTGGTCTATTTGGAATTGTAGGAACAATCTTGTTTTTAACAGGAAAGGAAATTTTCATATCTTACAGGTTATCCATATGGCGGCGCACTGGATCCAGCTTTGGGCTTTCTTGCTGTCTTCGTCCCAGCGAGACCTTATGGTGGCTGGATGTGCGGGGCTCCTGTTGGTGGCACAGAAGTTTTTCTCCCGGCATACGTGGTAGCATACTAGTAGACTTTTGTAGTCTTTTATCTCTGTCATCGGTGTTGTTTCTGAGCTGTGCTTTGATCCTGCGTGATCGCTGTTTTGTTAAACTTTCAATAATTGCTACTTGAGACCTTGTAATAATCGGCTGTGTGCATCACTCGATGCAGAGGCTGGGAGTAATAAAATTCCCTTTTCTAAAAAAAAATCAACACACTCAAATCCAATGATCCAAAGGATCTGATTCCTAGAGAACCCAGTTCTTTCTGGAATATTTAGTGAAGACAAATGCAGAGATCGGGTTCACGGGAATTTGTTCTCGTGCACAAGGCTAGGACGACAGGGACATCAGTGTGAATCGACAACGATGAGATCCAAAGGTTTACATCGGATTCATCAAGCCATTATGTTTTCTTAATAATGGAATTGTACCTCGTCACCCTTGTTTATTCCTGCCATTTCTCTGCATATTGACCTTTTCCTTTCGGACAAGAAGAGGTGCATCTTCCCTGTCATTTGCTATCTTTTATATTTTCTCTCTAGTTTGTGTACACATTTTATTATTAATCTGTGCTTTCAAAGAATAATTTTCTAATAATCAGTGGATGTGGATCTATATTGTGATCATCTCGGGTTTGTATAATGAAACATGCCTGTCAATACATTTTGAAATATATTTTCTTACCTGTTTTTCTTTAATTCGTGAAGTGGTCCTTTGAAATAGATAGATCATAGATGGTCCATGCCTCTATGGATACCTTGGCCAACTGGTAGCGATTGTGTTTGTTCCCTTCTAGCACTGGTCCCTCTAAATAACGCCATAGTTGGTCCTATAGACTGTAGCAATAATCAAGAGAATTAAGCACAAAGATTGCTGAGACAACGAGGACCCAGTAGGCAACAAGATAACACTATCCAAAATCAGATACAACCCAAAAGTCTATCCCTCGAATAAAGAGCCCAACCAAAATTTTCTGAGAAATTGACCTGATTCTATTTAATCTTAAGTTTTTGAAAAGTAGGATAACTACCGGTTGTTGATACACACACACACTCATATATTATTTATTATTTAAAAATCATGCACAACCGGCATGAAGCCGAATAAGTCGACGAAAAAAAATCACAGAACCGTATGGCTCATGATAGTGAACTCCACCATAGAACACTAAACCTACGGTAAGAACCGAAACGCCGCTGAAATGATAAAGAGAATAACCTAGAGGGAGGTGAGGTGAGAGTGGACTAATGGAGGCCGGGATACAGGGAGCCCTTTATTTTGAAAACCACAATTTGAAGTTGTCAAAAATTCTGAAAAATATCCTGCATGTAGAAAATGTTGAATCCTACCGACGTGTAAAATCTCAGAAAATAATACCTCGTATTTTGGGCTGCGCAAAAATGACAAATCTGAAATTTGAAAGTAGTGAACAGTGCAAAATTTGAACTCTTCCAAATCTGTCAGATTTTGTCATTTTTGTGTAGCTCAAAATATGAACTATTTTGGTTCGATATATTGCACGTTGATAGAATACAACACTATCTACATGCATAAATTTTTTTAGATTTTTTTACAACTTTAAAATGTGGTTTTCAAAATTTTGAAAATAAAGGGCTCCATGTAGCTCGGCCTTATAGGTTTCCCGAGGTGAATAGGTTTATATAATTTTTTATTATTTTTGAAAGTTTATCCTAATCGGATAAATATTGTGAGCCTCCTGGTGGCTATCACAAAGATAATACACAAGAGTTATAATAGAAATAACCGAGACATGGGGAGATAAATATACAACTAGCTTCCTTGGGAAGAAACTACATCACCATTGAAGAGATGCGGGATACCACGAAGGACACTCGAACAACACAAAGGCTCACATTTTTCTTCCCGAGGCTTCCCCATGAAGTAGAAACTCAATCACGTGGTAGCCTTAAGGTGACCTCCAAACTCCCCCAATTCCGCAAAGATAAATATGAACACATTCCCGCAGCAACGCGCGGGGCATCATCTAGTTTAATTAGTGTTGTTATGACCTTTTGAAGAAGCTGCAAGATCTGTGATCATATCTAGCCAGCTAGATATTTTGATGCCTGTGAAAGAAAGAGGGGGGGGGGGGGGGGGAGGGGATGAATGTGCAGATGAATGCCCCTGCAGTTATTTTAGTAGGGTTGCTGTTTGTTCAGATCTATCGTCAGTACAATTCCCTCTATCTCATCTCATGGTGTCGGGGGGCTACCCCCGGGTAGGGTCATGATGTGGTAAAAGCTATGCCCAGGTGTGGGCCAAGTTACAGTGAAAACCGGCATACCTGGACTTCAGAGGGTGATGTAGGGACAAACCAACATAGGCGTACCGAGATAACCCGGGCAGGAAGGGACCGGGGTACCATACTGGTGCCAACCGGCGTATGTCGACCGAGATAAGGGACCCGAGATAAGGATCCGAGACAGCATAACCGACATATGTATGTCGGTAACATGAGTGTTTTCTTATGTGCAGGGAAGGATATTTGAGGAAGGAGAATCCGGCATATCCATACCGGGTTATCCTTATGTCGGACGGGAGTCAATGCTTCTGTCCCATCCCGTCTGGCACGGGAGCGCGGCGTGCGGTACGGCGCATGTCTGAGGTGACTGGGCTTACTCTGCTGACCAAGGAGCAGGGGAAGTACACCGCTGACCTCGGGCGTACCTTGGAGCAGAGATATGGGACAGGACATGGGCAAGCCACGTCCTGTCCACTGTGCAGAGACAATCATGACGCGCAGGCGTGCGCGTCTGCAGTGCCGGTACGGAGAGGTGACCGTTGCAAGTGGAGGGGTATTCTGGTAACTCGGTTTAGCCTATATATATGTCCTCACCCCCTCCTGCGTGAGGGACGATACCCAGAGATATCTTTCCACTGGTAGCTTCATCTCCTTCCTTGTGCTTTTCACCATTGTTGAGATATACAGCTCAAGGAGCAGCTTGTACACTTGATACCGAGATATATAGAGAGAGGCAGGCAGGAGTAGGGACTTTACCTCCTCACGAGGGCCCTGAACCTGGGTAGATCTTGGTGTTCCTGTGTGTTCTTCGTGTGTGCTTCTTAGCGCGCTAGCCCTCTCCCGGATTCCACTAGCGTCCATCGGCCCCACACTTTAGCCATCCTATGGCATCTGCCGTGATACCACCACGACAGTTGGCGCCCACCGTGGGGCAGGCAGCGGCGCTGGCTGGTGTGACATTCCGGACGGGCTCCATCATCGACTCCGGCGAGCGCGTCGTTTGCGGGCTCGTCTGCAAGCTCGGCGCGCTGAACTTCATCAGCGACAACGCTGGATGCTTCGGCAGCAGGCCTATCCCGACGAACAGCTGCCTCATCAGTTTCGGCACCTTCGTGACCTACGTCGCCACCGAGGTTGTCTGCAAGTACCCCGAGCAGGTGCTTGTGGCTGAGGATCCTCCTGCTATCTGTGCGGCTCGCGGCCGGCGTGGCGCTCGCCCCGGGAGCTGCGCAGAGGTCATGATGACCGGCACTGCGGCTGATGCCGGTAAAGGAGACCCGGCAAAAGAGATGCCGGTAATCCCGCCCCCAAGGTTACCAGATCGGCGAAAGTGCCGCTGGAGAGGAGGGAGAACCTCCCCGGTCAGGCCGGTACATCCCATATGCCGGTTAAACCGGCTCACCTCGAGGAGATAATCGAGAAGCTGGCTGTGCCGGTAGCTGCCGGTACAGATGCTGCCCAATCAGAGGCAGAGTTGGAGGCACGGCGTCAGAGCTTGCTTCAGGAGGCTCTGGAGATGGCCGAGGTGAGAAGAGAATTCGGGATAACTGTCCGTGAGTATAACCTAGCACATGGTTTTACCCCGGTAGCTGCTCGCCCTAGTCGAGTAGAGGATGTGCGCAAGAGGGGTAAAAACCTCAACGCCGAGATGGCTAGAGATGGTAGATCTAGCTCCAGCAAAACTCCTAGTACCTTATCGGTCGAAAAACCGAAGTATAGTTCCCCTGCTAAGACTCTTAGAGCTGCCGAGGCAGCAAGAGCCGAGTTGTCAGGCTTATCCGGAGAAGCTCTCCGTAGGCAGCAGGACCGAGTTAATGAGTTGGTAGCTGTGGCTACCCGGCAGAATGAAGCCTATCGCAAGGCCAACACAGTTGCAGGGGGGTCCGATGTTGTTCACTCGGCTAGGGGAGCCAGTGGATCAAAGGGGCAAGCTTCATCACCGCATGTCGGTGGAGATCGTGACCGGAGTGTAAACTCTGGTAAGAGCAAACAGATGCAGGTGTATGATCCGGCGTGTGCCGGAAAACAGGTAGTTGGGCGAGGTAGTGCCGGCCGGGGTAGAAGCAATCCCGGTTTGGGCGGTCCTGGTGCCGGGGTAGTCAACTCGGCTGGCCGAGGTTATCCACCTCGGTATCCGACACAAAATCTCGCCCAGCAGCAGCAAAATATAGGGCATGTCCAGCAGCCGCAGGTTGTTGAACAGGTGGCTAACCGTTATGATGATGGTTACTCGGCTATGGAGAAAGCCGGGTATCCGAGATATGAAGGTGCACTGGGATCTCGGTTGGGACCTCGCCAGTTGTCACCAAATGATGCACGTTACAAGTTGGACAGGATTTATATGTCCGAGATGCTGGAAGAGCAAGGTCCACCTGGACCTGCATGTTTTGGACCTCAGATCATGAGGGAACCACCGGTGCGGCACTTTCAGCTAAACCGAGGTGCAAAAACATATGACGGCAGCACTAAGCCAGAGGACTGGCTGACAGATTATGTGTCGGCAGTACATATCGCGGGAGGAAACCGCCGATGGGCGGTGAGATATATCCCGCAAATGTTGGAAGGGCCAGCCCGAATTTGGCTGAACAACCTGCGAGAGGGCAGTGTTGATTGCTGGCTGGACTTTGAAGAAGCATTTGTTAGCAACTTCTCCAGCACATACAAGAGACCGAACCGTCCTCAGCAGCTTGCGATGTGCAAGCAGAGGGATAATGAAACTGATCGGGATTGCTTAACCCGGTGGAGTACTATTCGCAATTCCTGTGAAGGAGTTGTAGAGGCACAGGCCATATCTTGGTTTGCCCAGGGGTGCCGACACGGCTCCATGCTCTGGCAGAAGTTGCAGAGGGAAAAGCCGGCCACTCTGGCCGAGACAATCTGGATTGCGGATAGCTATGCACTGGGTGATCCGATGCAACCTTTGCTGAACTCGGGAGAGCCGAGTAGAAGATACCCGGTGAATAACAGACCCGGGCCAGTCAGGCAGAACGATCGCCAGGACTTTGGTAACAAGAGGAGAGAACCGGATTACCGGTATGGCTCGAACCAGGTTGCAGCTGTAAACCAAGACCAGCCAGATGACGGTAACAGCCAGCGTCCGAAGTTCAATGGCCCAGCTTGGGGCCAGAATCAAGAGGGGAAGAGGCCATGGGGTGACCAGAAGCCATCCTTAACTTATGAGGCTATGTTGAATGGGCCCTGCAGTTTCCACACCCAAGACATCCGCAGGCCTGCAAATCATACAACTCGGCAGTGCAGCTGGTATCAGCGCACAAGGGGAGAAGGAGACAGAGCCGGAGGAAATCAAGTGGGGGCACCTCAGAGAATTTCGTCGAGGCAAAACTTGCCGCTTACCGGAGCAAATGCTATCCCGGTGATTCCGCCAGTTCCGAGGCAAGCAGATCCGAAACCTATGAATCAGGTGAATGTCGGAGGGAACAATAACAACACTGGTCCCAGCAAGCAGGGAGAGTATCCCTAGGGAGATTACAGAGAAGCTCATCAGAGCTATGTGATATTTGTGACCGAGCCAACTGACAAGAAGAGCTTGCATCGGCGTGCACTGGAGGTGAACGCAGTTATGCCGGCTGTGCCGAAGTATTTGCACTGGTCCGAGCAAAAAATCACTTGGAGCAGAAGGCCATACCATGCTTTACTCGGTAGGCCTGCATTGTCCAAGTTCATGATATCCACCCATGTGGGTTACCTCAAGATGAAAATGCCGGGTCCTAATGGCATCATCACTATCTCGGGTGATTACAAGCGTGCACTGGAGTGTGCCTCGGCTGGATCGTGCTTAGCCGAGTCACTGATTATCGCTGCAGAGAAGAAGAAGATCCATGAAGTGGTGGCATTGGCTCAGTCGCACAACTCGGCATGCCGGGTATGACTAACCCGGAGCAGAATGCAACTTTCGAGGTGCCCAAAGAGACCAAGAAGATCAATGTTGACCCGGCATGTCCGGACCACAACGTCATCATTGGTACCGGGTTAACTGAGAAATAGGAAGGCGAGCTCAGTCACTTCCTCCGTGAGAACCGGGATATCTTTGCATGGTCAAATCAGGACCTGCCAGGTGTTCCGAGGGAGTTGGCTGAGCACTCTTTGTTCGTCAGACCGGATATGAAACCGGTGAAGCAACCTATGCGGCGTCTCTCGGATGAGAGGAGAAAGGTGATAGGTGATGAACTGGCCAGATTACTTGCATCTGGTTCATCATGGAAGTGCTGCACCCGGACTGGTTGTCTAACCCGGTCCTGGTGGAAAAGAAAAAAGATGACCCGAACGTGGCCATTGTGTGGCGTATGTGTATTGATTACACAAACTTGAACAAGGCATGTCCTAAGGATCCATTCCCGCTGCCTCGGATAGATCAAGTGATCGATTCCACAGCCGGGTGTGAGCTGTTATCCTTTGTAGATGCTTATTCTGGTTTTCACCAGATACCACTGAACCCTGCTGATCAAATGAAAACTGCTTTTATCACCCCGTATGGGGCTTATTGCTATCGTGTCATGACCTTTGGTTTGAGAAATGCTGGTGCCACTTACCAGAGATGTATGCAAAAATGCTTGCATGATCAAATAGGAAAAAATGTGCAGGTGTATGTCGATGACATTGTCATCAAGTCTAAGGAGAAATACTCTGATTGATGATCTCCGAGAAACATTTGAGAATCTAAGGAAATTCCGGATAAAACTTAACCCGGACAAATGTACCTTCGGTGTGCCGGCAGGCAAATTACTCGGTTTCCTCGTGTCAAGCCGAGGTATCGAGGTGAACCCGACAAAAATCCGTGCTATTGAAAGCATGAGGTTACCGACATGTCTCAAAGACGTGCAGAAATTCACTGGATGTTTGGCATCTTAAGTCGGTTTGTTAGCAGGTTGGGAGAAAAGGCATTGCCTTTGTATCAACTCATGAAGAAAACAACCCACTTCGTGTGGACCCCGCAAGCAGATGCGGCGTTCACCGAGTTAAAAAAGATGTTGGCAACTGCGCCGATACTGGCTCACCATTACCCAAAGAGCCGATGTTGCTCTACATTGCAGCCACAAACCGGGTTGTGAGTGTCGTATTGGTAGTGGAGCGAGAAGAGATGGCAAAACTGTGCAGAGGCCAGTGTATTACCTGAGCGAGGTGATCTCGTTGTCCAAGCAGAACTATCCGCACTACCAGAAAATGACATATGGTGTCTATCTGGCTGCTAAGAAGTTGAAACATTACTTCCAAGAGCATTCAATCACTGTGGTGTGTGAGGCTCCTATCTCGGAGATCATTGGGTGTAAAGATGCAACTGGCCGAGTAGCCAAGTGGGCTATCGAGGTGTCCCCTTACACTCCTCACTATGAAAGAAGAGATGCCATTAAATCTCAGGCACTGCCGGATTTCCTGGTGGATTGGGCTGAAATGCAATATGAGCCACCATTACCTGACCCCAATTACTGGAGAATGCACTTTGATGGTTCAAGGACAAAAATTGGTTTAGGTGCCGGGGTAGTCCTTACCTCGCCTAAGCAGATCAACTGAGATATGTGTTGCAGATTCATTTTGCGGCATCTAACAATGTGGCCGAGTATGAGGCACTTGTTCATGGGCTAAATGTGGCCAAAGAAATTGGTATTCGCCGGATAGAATGTTTCGGAGACTCGGATTTGGTGGTGCAGCAAGTCTCGGGAAATTGGGATGCTTTAGATGCCAACATGGCGTTGTATCGGTTTCATGTCCAGAAGATCTCGGGGTTCTTTGAAGGTTGCGAGCTCACGCATATACCTCGGGCTGAAAATGACGCCGCCGATGTACTGTCCAAGCTAGGTTCATCCCGGGATCCAATTCCACCCGGCATAGCCTTGGAGCATCTGAGGAAGCCATCAATCAAACCATCGCCGGAGTCCGAGTCAATTTTTATCCCGGCAAAACCGGAGTCTGGTGCTGTTCCCATGGACGTCGATGTCGGATGCATTTGGGAGAACCCGGGGACTGCTTGGCAGAACCCGGGGACTGGTTACTCTATCTCGGAAGAAGTAATGTCGGTTGATCTCATGGAGGTGGATGATCTGTCTTTCCTGTGCGTCCTGTGCCGGAGTGGGCACAACCAATAATGGCATTTATGATGGACGGGAGTTTGCCAAGTAATGAAGTTGAAGCTAGGCAAGTGCAAAGAAGATCCAAGGCATACACCATCATCAACCAGAGTTATACAAGAGAAGTGTGACCGAGGTACTGCAGCGCTGTGTCGAGCCGCAGGAAGGGCAAGAGATGCTCCTGGAAATTCATCAGGGAGAGTGTGGTCATCATGCTTCATCAAGAGCCTTGGTGGCTAAGGTATTCCGGCATGGGTTTTATTGGCCCAGTGCTTTGAACCAGGCAGAAGATATCGTCAGAAAGTGTGAGGGATGTCAGAGGTTTGCTAAAAAGATCCACCTGCCAGCCTCGGCACTCAAGACAATTCCAATCACTTGGCCCTTTGCAGTTTGGTGCTGGATATGGTGGGAGAGTTCAGGCCAGCCCGAGGTAACATGACTCATATGCTGGTGATGGTGGACAAGTTCACCAAGTGGATCGAGGTAAAGCCAATCCGGAAGTGTGATGGTCACACAGCTGTGACCTTTTTGAAGGACATCATTTTGAGATATGGTTACCCCCATAGCATTATCTCGGATAATGGCACAAACTTTGCTGTGGGAGAGTTTGCTCGGTTCTGTGCGGATAAGAGAATTCGGTTGGACATAGCCTCGGTGGCACACCCTGAGGCAAATGGGCAAGTGGAAAGAGCAAATGCATTGGTGTTAGCCGGTATCAAAGCCCGGTTGATTGAACCACTGTTGCGAACTCCGGGATGTTGGATAGAGGAGATACCAGCAGTGCTGTGGGGTCTAAGGACCACACCAAATCGATCAACTGGCTATACGCCATTTTTTCTGGTCTATGGAGCAGAAGCGGTCCTGCCAACCGACATGGAATATGACTCGCCGAGAGTGGCGCTGTACACTGAAACCGAGGCAAAAGAAGCTCGGGAAAATGATGTTGATTTGCTCGAAGAAGCACGAGAACTGACCTTATCTCGGTCAGCTATATATCAGCAAAATCTCCGACGCTATCATAGCCGGAAGATCAGCCCTCGGGTTTCCGAGAGGGAGATTTGGTGTTGAGGCTAGTGCAACGCAAAGCAGGCCGACACAAGTTGTCACCTCCATGGGAGGGACCATTCATTGTGAGCAAGGCTCTGCACAATGATTCATACTATCTTATAGATGCACAGGCACCGAGGAAAAATGTGATGGACAAATCCGGAGAGGAGACCAAAAGACCCTGGAATGTAGCTCTACTCCGTCCCTTTTACTCATAAGGGCGCAGTGTATGTATCTCGGTTTTTCCTTTGAATAAAATGCCGGCACTCCGAAAAGAAACTCGGGGACTGCCTTTGTCTATATGCTTGTGTTTTATCTCGGTTTTTTCTGTGTTGTTCATATGTCGGATGATTTTGAGACCTCGTTTCAAAGTTCAAGTAATGTATGCTATTTTGTTGTGATCTTGTGACTCGACTGACGAACGCCGAAATGGCAGTCAAGAGCAGAGGTTATGGTATATGGTAAACATGAAAATGGACTCGGGGACTCGGTCCTAAAAAGATCCGACATATGTCGTTTACTAACCCGGTTTTTCTTTCCTTTCCTTGTGTCGGATGACTCTAAACCTTACCTCAAAATTTACAAGTATTGTGTGCTATAATGATTGATCTTGTGACTCGACTGTCGAACGCCTAAATGGTAGACAAGAGCAAAGATTACTAAGTATAGTAAACAAGAAAGTAAACTCGGGGACTTGGTGCAAAGTGATCCGGCATTAAGCTTGTCTTGTTGAAACTAATATGATAAAGTAGCACGGATAAAAGTAGCACTGCGAGATACTTAAAAGTATATTTACATCTGCACCCGGCATTCCGGGGATTTAATAGTTCAATGTTTGATAAGCTTAGGCAGCTGCCTCGGAGGAGCTCGGAGCAGTTGGAGCGGTGCGAGGCTCGGGAGCAGTCTCGGCGGCAGAAGAAGCTTCAGTGGTTGGAGCAACCTCGGGTTGGAGTGGCTGCCGAGGCACCGGCGGTGTCGGATACCGGCTTCTCAGAAGTCTCGGTTACCGGCTTCTCTGAAGTGTCGGTCGCGGTCGACTTGGCAGTGTCGGTCGCAGCCGGCTTGGTAATGTCGGTTGCTCCAGCAGCAGAAGTGTCGGCTCCTCCGGCAGCAGAAGTCTCGGTTGCTCCGGCAGCAGCAGTCTCGGTTGCTCGGCAGTGGCAGCGTCGGGAGTTTCGGCCTCGATCTCCTCATCGATGTCATCTTCTTCGTCTTCGCCCTCTTCATCATCCTGGTCATCTTCTTCGTCATCCGAGTAGGCGGGACCCGAGATGAAGTGTCGGGTGGGAGCATAGCTGGCCATGAATTTGGCTGCATCTTTGCGGCTCTCTATCAGTGTCGGATCGGAGGTCCATTTGGAGCCTTGGCGCAGGGAGCGCACGGCGTTGAGGTTGATGGACTCGTACCAGGAGAGCACAAAGGTCAATGCTTGATCAGCTCCGGCACGAGCTGCTGAGGATCTCCACTCTCGGATCCTGGCCTCGGCCCCCGACAGACACTTGGACAGTTCTTCAATTGTAGCCGGAGTCTGGGATCCTGGCCATAAGGCTCGGTAAACTTTGATGCCAGCATCAAGAAGATCTAGGCCAATGGCCTTCAGAGGAGAGATGCGAGCATTCAAAGCAGTTAGGTAATCTTCAATGTCCCATTCCTCCGGGATTGGGCCAGCCTCGGCTCTCTTTGCTCGAATTGAGTTATATACCGGCATATCTTAATGTCGGTACAAGTAATGAAAACAAAAAGAAAGGATAAAGAAACTTACTGTCCATCTCCTTGTTCAGCCGGGTGAGCTCGCGGAGCCAGATGTCGGATTTTGCCTTGAGGGCATCCAGTTCTCCTTGAGCCGAGGTAGCGCGAACCTCGGTCGCCTCGAGCGTTTCCTTATGCTTTTGAGCAGCTTCCTCCTTTTGCATCAGGGCCTGCTCAATGCCGGTTTTTTCGCCGTGGACCCGAGCAAGCTCCTCCTGGAGCCGAGACACTTCCTGTCACTCCTTCTGAAGGGCAGTGGCGTGCGCGGTCTCCTTGTTCTTCAGCGTCTCCTGAAGTTGCTTGTGGGACCGCTTGAGCTTGTTGTGGTCCAGAAGCAGCTTCTGAAACACTGTGGTCCGGGCGTTCGTGCAATCCTGAAAAGAGCAGAGGGTTAGTATGGTTTTTTGACGATTCATGCCGGGTAAAGCTGAATGTCGGATTTTTTAAAGATTCCTGCCGAGTAAAACTCGACAAGAATCTCGGGGACTGGATGTTGGATTTTTTGAAGATCCTAAGTGTCGGATTTTTTGAAGATCCTAAATGTCGGATTTTTTGAAGATCCTAAATGTCAGGTTTTTGAAGATCCTGAGTGTCGGATGTTTTGAGTCTAATGATGAAAATTTTGTGAAGATTCGCGCCGAGTGATCCTTACTCGGGCAAGCGCAGGTCACTCAACCCGAATCTCGGGGACTGGGGATTGTGTATGTTTATCATCTATGGCAAAGGAAATAAAAGTCTAGCTGAGGAAGAAATACCTCGGCAAGCTTGCTGGCTCGAAGGGTCGCGACTTGCAAGTTATGCATGGCCTGAGCAAGCGCACTGGGGCCAGCTGGATGTGGAGTGACCGGGTTCGCGGAGGAGACCTCGCTTGTGTCGGCAGCATTCCAGTCCATGTGGTACTGCTTCTCCGAGCCTAAGCTATGTCCACTTTGAGTTTGGAGCTGGGGTAAAACCCAGCTGCTGCTGGTAACTCGGGAGACAGAGGTGGTGAGAGCTTGGTGCTCCGGGGTAGTGGTTGGAGTCAACACCACTTGTCTCTCCGGGTTGACAAGCTGTTTCCCAGTGGCTGCTTGGCTCTGTGCCGGCTTGACTAGTGGAATAGCTTTCCGAGTTGCTAACTCGGTGGATTTGGTAGTGAACTTGGTGGTGGACTTCGGCCGGGGCGGCTGTTTTGGTTGCTGCTGCTGCTGCTGTTGAGGTTGCTGATGTCCTTGTTGCTGTTGCTGTTGCTGATGTTCCTGTTGCTGTTGCTGCCGCTGTTGTTGTTATTGTGGTTGTTGTTGTTGCGGCTGTTGTTGTGGCGATGGTGGCTGTGCGCCCGAGGTCACCGAAGTGTCGGCCCGGGGAATGTCGGTTTCCGCGGTGGGGGCAGCAGAGCCATCATCTTGGTCGAGGATCACAACCTCGGGAATGGCAGTTGAGGTGGCGGGTGCCCCGGAGTCACGTGGCCGAGGTTTGGCCGTACTCGGAAGGGACGAGCGCATAGAAGAGGCACTCTGGTCGACTTCAAGGGGCGCACTGCATCAAACGAGAAAAAGTCTTATGTCGGGGAAAGATTATCCCGGCAGAAGGAAAAAAGGAAGTAAGCTTGTGTCGGTAAAGAATATCTTACCCTTGAGTAACTGGCGGTGTCTTCTTGCCCTTCTTCGGCTTAACCGCTCCTTTCTTCTGTCGCTTCGCCGGCGGCGCTGCTGGATCCGAGGATGTGGAGGTCCCGGTTTTCGAGGTACCGGTCTCTGCACGCTTGCGAGATGCCACTTGTTTGCCCGAGGTAGCAGGGCGTGCACTCGGGGCGGAGCCACCCGGGTTAGTTGATGCCGAGGCTGGATGAGCATATGCGATGGGACGAGCGTCAATTACCTCTAGCATTTCGCAATCATCATCATCTGACCAATCTCGGATTGAGGCTCAGGCTCGAGGCTTACCCGAGGTAGGGCGCCAGCTCTTGGTATTGGCAGCTGATCCTCGTCATCCGGGTCTTCTACCTCGGCGACGTCCGGGGCAGGGATGTCTTGGCCCCATTTGATGGAGGGATCTTCTCCATCTTCAGTCTTTTGCCGGGTAAACCTCTGCAAGCCAGAAGCAGTAAAGCCGAGTTACTTTATGAGCGGATTATGGGGCCGGCATAAGAGTTATCTCGGTAGAAAAAAGTATGTCGGTGCAAGTTGCAAGGTTACTTACTTGCTCCGGAAGCCGAGTTCTGTTATGAGGTTCTAGACCCCATTCCCATTCCTCGGTCATCAGCGTGCGGGCAATTGCCTTGACACGTCTTCTGATCTCGGCTTTGTTCAGCTCGTGGGTGCTGATCCGAGTTGGGTCATACTGGCCACTCATGTGGCAAATCTTGTGAACCCGGTCTTGAAGGGGGGAAACCGGCGGCTGACAAACGTCCTCAGGAGATCGTCGCTAGTTAAGCCTGCCGCCACAAGATCCTCGACGACCTTGTGAATCTGGTTAATCTCGAGGTTCAGGTCCCTCGGGTTGAGGGACCAGTTGAACTGTTCAGTAGGGGTGGCGATGTTGAAAAGCGGCAGGTTCAGAAAGTCGGCATTCTCTGGGCTGTCCGGGTTCTTCACGTAGAAGAAAGTGCGCTGCCATTTCCGGCATGACTCCAGCCCTTGAATCCGAGGCAGGATGGAACCTCTCCGAGGTATGATGGTAGCAGCTCCGCACGGGGTCATCCCCTTGGGGAAGTTCTTGTTCTCCGGATCCGGGACACTTTGCTTCCGGAGTTGGAAGTACTTGGCCCAGAGCTCAACAGTGGGCCATAGTCCGAGGTATCCCTCGGAGAAAGAAACACACGCAGAAAGCGTGGTAATGGCGTTGGCTGGAAGGTGGTGAGGTTGAAGCCGGAATCGATCCAAGAAGGACCGGAAGAACTCGATCGCCGGGAGTCCAAAGCCACGCTCGAAGTGCGCGACGAAGACCACCCGCTCGCCGGTTTTCAGCTTCGGCTCGGCCTCTTTGCGGGGAACCCGGCATATCACTTGTGCCGGGATGCGTTTGGTCCGGACGAGCCAGTCTATCTCGGCCTGGGTTACGTCGGAACCTTCCCACCCGGCGCGCTCTCCTCCTCAACGATATCCTCGGCAGGCTCCGGGGTATTGCTGGTTGACATCTCGGAAGGGATCTGCAAAAGAGGCACAGAAGAACCGAGATAAGTATCTCGGAATAGTTGGGCAACACAGGAACTGAGATAAGTATCTCGGAATATTTGGGCAACAGAGGAAAATGCGTAAAGGGCGGGAAACACCAATCTGTGACTAAGTGTTTGGTGAAAAGATCTACGGAGAAGAATAAATAGAGGATAAAGGCAAGTTTTATAAGTTGAAAACCTAGAAGAACCTACGAAGGAAATATTGCACGGGTAGTGCGAGACGCAATGGAGAAGATCTAAAAGGAATCTAAGCAACTAAGAACAATAGCATCTACGGAGAGGAGGAGCAAGTTCATCGGGGAAGATAAATGAAGTTCGTCGGAGAAGAGGAACGTGTTCATCGGTGAGGATGAACACGTTCATCGGCAATGGCAAGGGCAAGAAACTTACCGGAGATTGCGACGGCGGTGCGAGGCGAAGAAGCGCGGGGCTTGCCGGAGTTGCGCTTGTCCGGTGGCGGCGCGACGTGTTCCGGTGGGCGGTGGCTCGTGAGATCCGGCGTCGTGCGGTGGAGGAGCTCACTGCGCGGCAGCGGCGATGGTGCAGGAGAGAGAGAAAGGAGAAGAGGAATGCGGAGAAGACGAGAAGAGGTGCCCGTTCCCCTATTTATGGGCACGGGGCGCGTGCGGTTTCCAGTTTTACCGCGTGCGGTTACCGTAACGGGCGCGCGGATTAACCGCGCACGATCTGCGCGGTTGCGATGTTTGCGGCCACACGATCCGCCGCATCGTGGGCCACAAGGTGGTAACGGCCCGCGGCATGATCGTGGCGCAGTAACCTGCGCGGGAATCGAGGAGGCGCGCCACGGTCAAACACACTCAAGTGCCCACGCGACGTGACAGCGCGTGACGTGGGCGGCGTGCGTGCAGGGATGTGCCTGTCCGTGCGCAGAAACCGAGGTAACGCGCATAGTCTCCCTGCCACGTGCCATGAAGAGATCTTTGGAGAGATTGCGGGAATCTTTTTGCGTCGGAGAGACCGGCACAAGGGCAGATCTCGAATGTTGTCGAGTTTGGTCCTTGAAGATTGCGATAAACCGGCATGTGAATGTCGGAGGTTTGATCAGCATAAAATAGTTGCCTTGTGTCGGAGCAACCGGCATAAGAGTATATGGCGAAGCAGTTGGAGATTTTATCTGGATACTGGAGGTGTACCGGCATGTGAATGTCGGATGGATGGGTTAAGTTGAGTTGGTCGTGAAAGCTTGACTTGCTCTGTCAGCGGAATTCTTGTGTCGGAGAAACCGACATAGGGGCAAATGTCGGAATCAGTTGGAGAGTTTATTAGTGGTTTTATGGTTGAACCGACATGGTAATGTCGAAGGCTTGTTATGGTTGTTTCGGTTGATTAAACCTGCTGTGGCCCTTCATCCAAGGCTGCAGGACCGCACCAGCTTCGGGGACTAATGTCGGGGGGCTACCCCCGGGTAGGGTCATGATGTGGTAAAAGCTATGCCCAGGTGTGGGCCAAGTTACAGTAAAAACCGGCATACCTGGACTTCAGAGGGTGATGTAGGGACAAACCGACATAGGCGTACCGAGATAACCCGGGCAGGAAGGGACCGGGGTACCATGCTGGTGCCAACCGGCGTATGTCGACCGAGATAAGGGACCCGAGATAAGGATCCGAGACAGCATAACCGACATATGTATGTCGGTAACTTGAGTGTTTTCTTATGTGCAGGGAAGGATATTTGAGGAAGGAGAATCCGGCATATCCATACCGGGTTATCCTTATGTCGGACGGGAGTCAATGCTTCTGTCCCATCCCGTCTGGCACGGGAGCGCGGCGTGCGGTACGGCGCATGTCTGAGGTGACTGGGCTTACTCTGCTGACCAAGGAGCAGGGGAAGTACACCGCTGACCTCGGGCGTACCTTGGAGCAGAGATATGGGACAGGATATGGGCAAGCCACGTCCTGTCCACTGTGCAGAGACAATCATGACGCGCAGGCGTGCGCATCTGCAGTGCCGGTACGGAGAGGTGACCGTTGCAAGTGGAGGGGTATTCCGGTAACTCGGTTTAGCTTATATATATGTCCTCACCCCCTCCTGCGTGAGGGACGATACCCAGAGATATCTTTCCACTGGTAGCTTCATCTCCTTCCTTGTGCTTTTCACCATTGTTGAGATATACAGCTCAAGGAGCAGCTTGTACACTTGATACCGAGATATATAGAGAGAGACAGGCAGGAGTAGGGGCTTTACCTCCTCACGAGGGCCCTGAACCTGGGTAGATCTTGGTGTGCCTGTGTGTTCTTCGTGTGTGCTTCTTAGCGCGCTAGCCCTCTCCCGGATTCCACCAGCGTCCATCGGCCCCACACTTTAGCCATCCTATGGCATCTGCCGTGATACCACCACGACACGTGGTCCTTGCATGAAAATGACTAGTTTCATCTGGTAAAATTTGGACGGCTCAAAGGCTGCTGCAACATTCATACGCTAGATTTGATTGCCGAATATTTATGCACTATGAAGTGGTGGTGGCGTTTTAACTCACGGGAGTGGATGCTCCCACTAAGGAAAACACATTTTAAAATGTTTAAAACATCTTAAAAAATAGTTTTTTAAATGTACATGTACATGTGTATTTACATGTCCTGAAACATTCTGTGAATAAAAACTATATAGTGTTGTAGGTACAAAGATAAAAAAAATGTCTCGTGAAAAGCCATTTTGTGGCAACGAAAATTGTATTTTCCACACAGGTCACAAAAATGTCTTTTTTCCATGAAACTTTATATGCGTGTATAGATAATGTACACCCGATATTTTTATTTAACAATTTAATATGTGTTTTTTATAATGGGACTGGGAGCATCTGATCCAATGAGGCAAAGTGGATTTCCGGCCATGAGACGCCATATTTTATTACTTGTAGTTTTGGATGCATGAGGCCAAGAGCTTTAACATTCGTCTGCCCGTCCCTTATTTACCACATGGCAAAGCTTAGCAAGTTATACGAAAAAAAACTTAAATTAAACATACAAAATCATTTACTTTTCATTATATAGTAATGTTCATTTCATGGTCCTTTTCATGGTGCAATTGGTCAAACAGCTACGAGTGTGAAAAAGAAAAACTTCAAAGTCAAGTGGCCAACAGACTAAGAAGTCCCAAAACCTACTCACCGTGTATGGAACTTAGTCGAGTCTTTTCAGTTCGTGGTCACAGTCAAACCGTGTGTATTGTCCCTTGATATTTCCCGTTAGTGGCGAAAGCTCTTAAAGGTGTGGATCTAAGAAATATGAACAATACGCATTTTCGATCCTCAAACTTTATCAGTATTTGTCATTTTTGTGTAGCCCAGCGTATAAGGTATATCTCGTAATGAAATTTTACGCGCTTATATTACATCCATGTCTACATGTAGATAGTTTTTCGTATTTTTCTTTCAACTTTCATTTTATTTGATTTGCATAGTTCACCCCATTCAGGGTCTAAACACACACAACTAAGGCCATTCGAGACAATGAGTACAACTCAGCCCAACCGTCCATTCCCTTTGGTTCTCTGCTCAAAAACTTGCAACAGATACGAAGTAATAGCTACTGTGAGGCAGAAATCTCCAAATAATACTGTGAGGCAGAGTCAATTACACCCGCTAGCAGTAGCAGGGGGCCATCAATGCTCATTCCTTGATGCACATGCCGCAGCAGTTCGTTGGCGCAGAGAAATATCTACACATGTTAGTTCATTTTAGTTTATATGTTAACTCATTTTAGTATGCATCTAAACAAGATGTGTAACACCTAAAACATGTTATACTAAAAAACGGAGTGAGTATTATGCATGAGACATCCTGGGGTGCCTAACACAACGCCAACCCCCAAGCGAGAGACCTGGCAGCGACGACGACGACGATGGCGGCTTCGGCTTCAACGACGGCGCCAACGATGGCAAGGCAGGGCCCAGCGACAGCGTAAAGGAGGAGAACTACGACGTGTTCGACCGCTTCCAGTAGATTTCGATTTAGTTAGTCTAAATTTCGTTCAAATATTGTAAAATTTCCTAAAAATTTGAATGAAATGCCGTTTATTTTTGAATTTAAATTTCGTTCAAATATTGCATGCGTCCATCTTTATCTGAGTGGATATAATTCATGAGCGACACTGTAAATGGAGCAAAGCGGTCCGACACACAAACAACCACCATGGGTGGACACAATTCATGAGCAACACCGTAAATTCAACTATGTTACATCGGGAAGTATATATAGTGTATGACCAGGTACATATGTACATGCCAATTGACTGTTCCTATTCTGTATAGCTAGCTAGTTTGGCTGGTAGATCAAAGGAACACAACAACCACGTCCTGCATGCAGGTTGAACTAGCAATCGATCGGTCTACCAAAAAATCACGTCGTCCATCCAAAAATCACGTCGTGCGTGCAGCTAATCGCATGTCGCCGTGGGCCATGGCGTCGTGCAACATAGCACAGCACCCCAGCTCGGGGCGTCGTGCAAAAAAAAAAAAAAACGTGTGACCGAGTGCATCCACGTGGCCTGGACCATGGCGCCTTTTACTAGGGCATTGTGCAGTCTAGCATGCCGCCCCGGGGCCGGGCGTCGTGGAAAAGGATTAGATCGTGAATTGTTTCTGATTTGGATTCATTTTGTACAATAAATTTGAAAAAGGGTCAAATATGTCAAAATTGCCGTGATGAGGGGGCATGGCGGGTGGTAGCTAGGCATTGGCCTATCTCCATCAACTGTCACCTCTGAGATGCATGAGCTCTACCAAACATTTCAAGGATAAGAATCAGTACTACATTTGCTGATATGCACTTATTTAATTAGTGCTGTTATGACCTTTTCAAGAAGCTGCAAGATCTGTGATCATATCTAGCCAGCTAGATATTTTGATGCCTGTGAAAGAAAGGGGGAAAGCATGAATGCGCTGCACTTTTTTTAGATGAATGCTCCTGCAGTTATTTTAGTAGGGTTGCTGTTCATTCAGGATCTATCGTCAGTGCATTTCCCTCTATCTCATCTCATGGTCCTTGCATGAAAATGACTATAGTCTCATCTGGTAAAATTTGGACGACTCGGAGGCTGCTGCAAGATTAATAGGCAAGATTTGATTGCCGAATATTTATGCACTATGAAGTGGATGTGGCGTTTTAACTCACTGGAGTGGATGCTCCCACTAAGGAACACATTTTAAAATGTTTAAAACTTCTTCAAAAAATATTTTTTTTCTAAATGTACATGTACGTGTACTTACATGTCCTGAAACATTTTGCGAGTAAAAAATATATAGTGTCGTAGGTACAAAGATTTAAAAAAATGTCTCATGAAAAGTCATTTTGTGGCAACCAAAATTGTCTTTTCTACACATGTCACAAAAATGTCTTTTTTCCATGAAGCTTTATATGCGCGCATAGATAATGTAGATAAACACCCGATATTTTTATTTAAAAATTTAATATGTGTTTTTAATAATGGGAGCATCTGATCCGATGAGGCAAAGTGGATTTCCGGCCATGAGACGCCATATTTTATTACTTGTAGTTTTGGATGCATGAGTCCATGAGCTTTAACAGTCGTCTGCCCGTCCCTTATTTACCACGTGGCAAAGCTTAGCAAGTTATATGAAAAAAAAACTTAAATTAAACAGACAAAATCATTTAGTTTTCATTATATAGTAATGGTCATTTAATGGTCCTTTTCATGGTGCAATTGGTCAAACAGCTACGAGTGTGAAAAAGAAAAACTTCAAAGTCAAGTGGCCAACAGACTAAGAAGTCCCAAAACCTACTCACCGTGTATGGGACTTAGTCAGTCGAGTCTTTTCAGTTCGTGGTCACAGTCAAACCGTGTGTATTGTCCCTTGATATTTCCCGTTAGTGGCGAAAGCTGTTAAAGGTGTGGATCTCTTGTTAAAAAAAGTGTGGATCTAAGAAATATGAACAATACGCATTTTCGATCCTCAAACTTTATCAGTATTTGTCATTTTTGTGTAGCCCAGCGTATAAGGTATATCTCGTAATGAAATTTTACGCGCTTATATTACATCCATGTCTACATGTAGATAGTTTTTCGTATTTTTCTTTCAACTTTCATTTTATTTGATTTGCATAGTTCACCCAATTCAGGGTCTAAACACACACAACTAAGGCCATTCGTGACAATGAGTACAACTCAGCCCCCCGTCCATTCCCTTTGGTTCTTTGCTAAAAAACTTGCAAGAGATTCGAAGTAGCTACTGTGAGGCAGAAATCTCCAAATAATACTGTGAGGCAGAGTCAATTACACCCGCTAGCAGTAGCAGGGGGCCATCAATGCTCATTCCTTGATGCACATGCCGCAGCAATTCGTTGGCGCAGAGAAATATCTATCAACACAATTTGCAGATAAAATAGTCCTAATTATAACAAGTGATGAACGAATGGATAAACAGTTATATTACACGAGAAGCCAGCTTTTGTGGTCAAGATGGCGACCAAGCACTCGTACTACACACGGAACAAAACGAAGTGGAGGAGGAGGGATCAACGGGGGCATTGTCGGTCAGCATCGTGCTCACACGTTTACAGCTAGGCTAAACCCTGCACCGGGCGACGGGGACCGAGTTGAACCGCGCACCCAGGCGGGGGGACTCCTGACCAGTTCAACCCGACACCACCACATGCATTAGGCAGCTACCAACGTCCTCCCTTTTTTTTTTTGACAGTCGATACCATATGCGAATAGTACATGTTAGATACATGTAGTCAGACTACATGGATTACAAAATACTGTTTAAATAAATGAGCAAATTTTCGAACTCTTCAAATTCTTTTTTTCTTTCATGACACAATCTTGTACTTTTCTGAATGCAGCCGTAGAATGACAAAGATAACAAACCACAGACCTGTTAATACCAACGAGGATACTCCCATAATTTTGAGCCACAGTGCCAAAGTTACGTGCACGCACAGAAGCATTAAGTAAGGTAATCAAACAACATCGGTAAGAGTAACAACACCGGTATTAAAGAGAATAACAACCGAACAACCTGGTCGACGTCGCTGGGAGCCGAGAGTACGAATCACCATTGTGGATGAACTAGCAGCCGTGACAAATATTGCTGGGACAATCGTCACGACAACCATAAGATAAAAATCTAAAATCGATCTGGCGAAGCAATATCTGAAAGACCGTACCTAGATAAATTTAATCTTATAGCAGCACGATTGACGTCGGGAAGAAGATCTCGTCATCGAAGGAAGGACCGAAGATTGCTTATTGTAGATGATGCCAAATCCATTAATGAAGAAGACGGCTATCGAAAGCCTAATCCAATCTATTGAAACACTACTTTTATTAAGAATTCCAACCATAGACCGGGTTCCGACACCGGCGAGGCCGGCCGAAGGAGGGGGAATCGATCTATGGTGGTGGCGAAAGTGGTGGCTGCTGCTGCTAGGTTTTCAGGAGAGGCGAAAAACATTAGTAGTACTACTTGAGGACGCTATCAACGTCCTCTTTTTTTTTGTACAAGGGGGTGGGGTCAAAAGACCCCAGTGCTGCATTTTATAAATCCACATGGCAGGTACATTTTACAAACAAGCCCTTTACAAATCTTGCCCTAGAAGACCTAGTATTCGAAGAAAGGGCCTTGGAATTTATAAAAAAACACCCTAGAGCTAAAAGATAAAACGCAATCAAGCCCTCGAGTGCCTCTGCCACATCTCGCCGGCGATCTCCA
Organism: Poa pratensis; assembly: GCA_947311845.1. Taxonomy (NCBI): domain Eukaryota; kingdom Viridiplantae; phylum Streptophyta; class Magnoliopsida; order Poales; family Poaceae; genus Poa; species Poa pratensis. Next base: position 50,824,586 of record CAMZMU010000049.1, on the reverse strand, counting down.
GGCGCCGACGCCGAGATCATCAGAGCACCATTCGCTCGGACTCTCTCTTCCGGCGAGCAGTCGCAGCCGCCAGCAAACTTGACTCTGCCGGGGACGAACCACTTGGCAGAAGCAAGCCGCCGAGCACTGGCGCTGGACCGAGAGTGCCTCCGCCTTGGAGGTAGAAGATTGGCCACCATCCTGGCCGAAGAACGCGGCGGCGAACTTGTCCACCGCGTGAGAAGCTCTTACCTGCAGCACAAACCACCTCGCAAAGCAGAAGCTCCAGTTCCCCCCCTCGCCTCCACGGCCGGTCGGAAGAACATGAACCAGCTTCCGATTCACAAAGCAGGAGATACGGCGAACGGTTTTATTGAAACAGCCTTGATCTTCCTCCATCCCACAAGTAATCCACCATGGATTGAACCTGCAAAAGAAGGAAGAACCGGCTCCGGCGCCGCTGCGAACCGCCGGAGTCCAGCCGTGAGGAGAGAAAGACGCCATAGAGGCGAACAGCGCCATATAGGCAAGGAAACCTAAACTACACCCTAAACTACTGCTGTACAGATCGGGCCGGCACCCTAGAGCAGCGCCATGCCAGCCAGCGCAAGCGCCGACGGCAAGGGCGGCCGGATCTAGCCGGAGGCGACGGTGGACTTTCAACGGGGTGGGAGAGGGAGAGGATAAGAAAGAAGAGTCACCTTTTACTATAGTTGAACACACGCTTACACACACTGTTGGAGACGAGACTACCACAAATCTCGCAAGTTAAACCGTTATGAACTTATGGTTGATGTCATGTCATGTCCATCAACTACCGAAAGTTGTTTCTCGACCATTTTTAGTTGCTACTGAAAGATGCCCTGCAGGCTGCAGGTGCAGCGATGAGCTTTCCTGTTTTTTTTTTTTTTTTTTGAGTGCCTCTCTGGGATTACAATCTGTAGTATCTGTTCGGACACACAGGAAACACACACCACACGCACACCCCACCTATGTGTCTAAACTAGACCTACATCCTATAATCCAAAACTACGTCCTGAAAGACTTGGTCAAAGACCAGTTCTTCGGTGACCGACGGACACGTCGATCTCGCCTGTGGTACATAGACGTAAGGCAGAAGAGCTCCTGGGAACAGCCAGTGCCTGGCTGCTAAAAAACCCCGTGAGACACCGCGAGTCGATCCCAGGGATCGAACTCGCGATGGGTAGCTGGCCACCGCCGAACGCTACCAGTGAGCCACTGGCTCGTTCTCATTGCGGTCCGGTAATGCCATCTGTTCAGAATCTACAGGGTATTGCACTGTTGCTACAAGTAAATCCAGGGTATTGCACTATTGCTACATCAGAGATTCGCCAACCAACCAGTCCAACACGTACTCATGTCCACGTGAAGATGTTGCTACCGTACAAGTTGCTATCTCAGTTGATGGGACAGAGGATGATTGGTGATGAACATGCAAATGCTCAACTTTGACCATATAGTAGTGATGATATGATGATTGTGTCAAACCAAGCAACAACCTGTCGACTCGTCCATCAATTCGTTGACGAACCGGTTCACACCGTCATTCTCACTGTTCCAACTCCACATCACAGTTCACACTTCTCACCAGGCATGGAAATCAGACCATGTCAAACAAGCAAAAAAGTTTCGCTCGCCACGAGTCAAGGCAACTCGTACTTACAAGGCGTTTTCTTAACAGTAATTTTCACACGTTACCCAACTGCTCAGGACTGCGTCACCTGGAGGCCGATGCACTGGAGGCAGCAACGGCGTCACCCCAGGCGACGGAGTTGGTCGCCGGCGGCGTGCGGGCAGAGGGAGGAGCTGTTGTGCAGCAGGATCAGCTTGAGCCCCCTGGCGGCCTCGACGGGCCTCCTGGCTTCACGGTGGTGGTGGTGGCTGTTGTAGTAGTTCTCCGCCAGGGCGGCCTCGTCCAGGCGCGACCACGCCGCCCCCCTCGGCGCACTCGCCGACCACATGAACCTGCCAGAGCAAGGGTTCATCAGCGTCTCCCGGAACTCCTTGGCTCCCTCGCACAGCAGGCCCTGAAGAAACGAGCAAACCCAGACACCAAATCAGTCCAGCTAGAAATCTGCACACTGAGAAGAATGTCTTTGACAGGGAGGGGGTGCAGAAATTCAGAGAAGAAAGCAATGCCACGGTACCTCTGACATGGCTTTGATCTTGAGGGCGACGCTGTTGGACAGGATGACCATGTTCTGCTGGCTGCCTCGCAGCTTGTTGAAGAGGAGGGCGCAGTCGAGTACACGGTCTTCGGTCTTTGGGGAAACGATGTCGGTGAAGCTTCTCGGGGAGAAGATTCCGGTGAAGCCTCTTGGGGAGAAGAGGGCCAGCATTGAGTTGAAGGTGCCGGGGGCAGCGGCTTCTCTTTCTTCGCCGTGACGTTGCGTTTCCGTGGGAGTCGCAGGTGGGGTTGGTGCTACTGGTAGCATCTCGGATGAACTCTGCACGTGGATCCACCAGCTCTCGTTCGCCATGCAATCCTCGATCCACTGGAGTATGGAGGTGGCCTTTGTTGATCGCTTGAACAGGCCCTCCCGCTGTTTCATGCAATCCAGCTCCCTGATCACTGGCAAGACGTAAAACAGGGTTTCAGTGGATGGGAATAGCACATCATGCAGATGCAGTCAGTTCAGTCAAATAAATAGCTAGAAGTTTCAGTTCAATAATAACAAGCTGGAAATATGGGGGCACATTGCACAGAACTGAACAATTGAGTACAAAAGGCTGAACATCATTATAAGATGTCAACTATTCAAAGTTACAGAAGAACAGCTCTTTGGTTAATACCATCATCGCATGAGATCATTATTGCAATGGGTATAAATGTAAAAGTAGTAGAGTATTGTTTAGTGGTTATTAGTAGCTTGGCAGAATGGAACGTGATAATTCAGTAATGACAAGTCTCAGTCAGATAAGGAAATAGAATATATGAGGCAATGGAAACATGCTGTACACAAAGTAAGCACATTTTTCCTTTTGTTAAGCATAATCCCTGAGGACCACAGATTTGATCGTCTTAAAAAAAACTTCACGGTGTAAGAACATCAATATAGCATGACAGATAAACCAATTACTACATATTGTTCTTAACTTACCAATCCTTGGTATGATCAAATGAGTTCCTTTTATTCCTTTTAGTAGCATTATAGACTTCATTGATTCGTCATCAAGAAGACAATCAGTATCAGCCACCATGGTCCAGAATTTCATCCCTTCTCCAACCCTATCCGATTCCCGGTTCTTGTGCCGTTCTAGGCACTGTACACCATCAAAATGGTCTTGTGTCAGAATCCATATCAAAAGCAAAAATATACAGATTGAAAATTCAAAATACAATCATTGTGATTACTTACTGGGAAACTGTTCAGTTCATCTTCCAACCTAATTGAGAAATCAGCTGTTTGAGCATTAGCCTGGGTACAATCGAATGAGCTGGTCGGTCTCAAAGGAGAATCTGAGAGAAGAGTCTGGAAAGGGAGCCTATCTTCTACCCTTTTCTTTGAGATTGCACTTTCAATCCTTGCACGGTTTTCAGACATTTCCCTTGTTTTCTGAACTACAGAAGATACTGGTGTAGAGTTCTCCTTGTCAGAGCAGAAGGCCTCTTGATCTTGACAATCGGTATGATTACTTACTGGAAAACTGTTCAATTCATCCTCCAACCTGATTGAGAAATCAGCTGTTGTAGCATTAGCCTGGGTGCAATCAAATGAGCTGGTTGGTCTCAAGGGAGAATCTGAGAGAAGAGTCTGAAAAGGTAGCCTATCTTCCACCCTTTTCTTTGTGATTGCACTTTCAATCCTTGCACGGTTTTCAGACATATCCCTTGTTTTCTGAGTTACAGAAGACACTGGTGTAGAGTTCTCCTTGTCAGAACAGAAGGCCTCTTGATCTTGATCTGCATCCACTTGGAAGAGGTTCTTTGGAAGACACCTTCTGGCTTTCATATCTCCTGTAGATATAGGTGTCAAATTCTCCTTGTCTGTATAGAAAACTTCATCATCTACTGCGTGGAAACGTTGGGACTTTGATGATAGATCATTGCATTTCCGTTTATCGATGCTCCTGTTTGGAGTGTATTCTGCCAACACTGAACTATCCATCCTTGAGCCAAGAACCTCCCTGCCAATGGACTGGAGACCCCTGGAGGCAGATGTCACATTCTCCTTGTCTGAAAAGATGTCTCGTTGCCTCGCAGGGGAGATGGCATCATAGTCTGATGAAAGTGCACTGCGTTCCCCTTGATAAATGCTCCTGTTTGAAGTGTATTCTGCTGACACCGAACTGTCCATCCTTGAGCCAAGAACCTCCCTGGAGGCAGGTGTCACATGAGCCAGCACTGAGTTTTCCTTGTCTGGAATGATGTCATTTTTGAAATCTTGATCCGACATGAGCAGAAACTCTGTCTCAACTGACATTAACGGAAAAGGATTTTCGGATGTAAGTTCATTTGACTTCATCTTCTTTCCAATGTTCAGCACGGAGTTTTCACTGTCTGAAAACTTGTCATGTTCCAAATTCAGAGGGGAAATGGAATCCATCAACTCTTGGGAACTGGTAGGCTTCAACATTAGCTGACTCCTCTCAATTATTATGTTACCCGAGACAAGAGGGGTGGCGTTCTCCTTGTCCATTGGACTGCTCTCTTCATTTTCTTCGATTTCTCTTCCTTTTGTATCCATTATGCCTTCAAACTCATAGTCCTCTGCAAGAATCTTATTTTGGGAAATTTTCTCCTTGTTTGAGAGACTTCCATCCAATTTAAGATGGGAATTTGCAGAGAAAATGCCATGCTGCTCTGTTTCCTTAGCACAATTCAGAATGGAGTTCTCTTTATCTGAATGCTCTGAATTCAGAGGGATCGGCACTTCTTGATTCCCCTCCAAGGTAATAATGTCCAAGACATGAGGGTTCATGTGGTCCTTTTCTGGTGCAATCATCTTTTCCTTTTCTTCAGCTTCTTTGACATCAGAATTGTTGAACAGAACCATGCAGGCTGCACATTCACCCTTGCAGTTTTGAGAACATACAAGATTCTCATGTTGGGCTTCTTCTTTCTGATGGCTGTAGCTCATAGTTCTGCTTCTTCTTCCTGTGTCAATGCGAAGAGATTTGACTGACTTTAACTTGGCCCTCCGGGACATGGTGCCTGAAGCATTCTTTTTATCTGATTGTACTGGTATTCTAGCTGTCTGTATTGTGGAAGAGCCTACAAATTCTGTAAATGAATTCTCACTAACAATTTGTTCCACTACCACTCCCTCTCTGTTCTCATAGCAATGTGAGAGTGAATATTCTTTCGGAGAGTTGGAATGGGCAGACTCAGGCAATGGTGGCGCCGAGGGGATTACTTTAGCACAAAATTCAGTTTGTTCTGACAGTACTTGACGTCTTGTCTCCTGTGAATTATATTAGACAATTAAAACTGTAGATAAGCACCAAAAATTAAAAGATGTGAAAAATTCAAGCAGCGGGATTCACGTCAACATGTATCATCCTCAAAAGGAAAAACAACACACAAAGATACTGCAGAATACAACACACAAAGATACTGGGGAGTACGAGACACAAAGATATTGGGGAATATATAATTTAGACATGAGCGTAAAATAATGCTGTAAACAAATCAGGACATCGAAAGAGTTTGCAAATTTTGAAGTGGATAGATATTATATTATTAACTCGTCGCACATTTTTATATCAAAAGAAGCATATGGTAAATATCAGGAAAACAACGAGTATTGTTATGTTAACCAAGGAAAATGAACCATGCATTTGCGTTATTCTACATGAATTTAGTTGGATGTACACAGTTGATCAATTATTAGTTGCTCTCAGTTCTATCATGCATTCAACACAAAATTGTACATAGTTGATCAACACATGGCATAACATTCATTCCGATAGAAATTCAGTATTGTCGACTTCTTAGCATAAGCTGAGAACCATATATCCCATAAAACATCCGCCATAAGAAAATCATTCAGCAAACTAAGAAATACAAATCTGAAATCAGTGGAACAATTTGACAAATGTACAAGTAAACTAAATGGGACAAAGCAGTTTATATTTATCTAAGCAATACATGAATGTGGACTCCACATGATTAACTAATCTGCGGTGACTCCCAGCACTCAGGCTAGTTCAGTGTCAACTTTCATTAGAACTTACGACAGGACAATACTGAAATTCCGTACTGGGCAGAATACCAGGAAGGCAGCATGGCACATAAAAAGTTGCTTACTAGTCATAATAATTTTTAAGCATCTTTACATTACCACTGGAAGTTTACTCAAACTAAGCACTAGAATTCCAGAAGGACAAGGCACACCAAAACTTGTCAATCAGTCATCATTTTAAGCAACTTGATGCTTTAAGCAGCGAGGAACATAGCAGTAATTGAATTACTGAAATATTCAGTTACAGAGTTGGATCCTAAACTTGTCAAACTAAGCACTAGAATTCCAGAAGGACAAGGCACACCAAAACTTGTCAATCAGTCATCATTTTAAGCAACTTGATGCTTTAAGCAGCGAGGAACATAGAAGTAATTGAATTACTGAAATATTCAGTTACAAAGTTGGATCCTAAACTTGTCAAACTAAGCACTAGAATTCCAGAAGGACAAGGCACACCAAAACTTGTCAATCAGTCATCATTTTAAGCAACTTGATGCTTTAAGCAGCGAGGAACATAGCAGTAATTGAATTACTGAAATATTCAGTTACAGAGTTGGATCCTAAACTTGAATATAAAGCATTTCAGAAAGCAATTAAACATAAATGGATAAAAAGAAGGGATAAAAACTCTAAGATATGCTAAAGCAAATGACTATAAACTAATAGAATATCAATTCAGATGTTGCCTAATCCAAATTAACCAATCTAGCAAACATTTTAACATGGTGCTTTTAAGATTTGGGCACAACAGCGGCGACGTCAGTGGTTAAGTATGTGTTGATATGCAAAAATGCTCAGCAAAAGGACACAATCAATTGGCACCCATACCAAATCCAGGGACATGAAACACATCTTAAGTTTAATCAAAGGTTTCCACTATTAGCTTTTCGGGATCAAACCTGATGAGTTTCGGTGTCCATGAGCGCCCTCTGCGTAGATACCCACTGACTGCATGCCTCCTGTAATTTCATCAAACACTTAGGCCCCAACCAACACAACCAACATAACTACAGATTTCGTAGTGAGTAAAGAGAGTTATGGACCTGATGAGTGTGGAGCTCCTCCTTGTCCTCCTCGACAAGTGGTGGCAGCAGATCCTCCATCTCAAATGCCTCGCCGAGGGAAAGCCAGTGAAGGCGGTACTCCCTCTTTGAGGCCCCAAGCTGCAGTGTATCACCGACCACCAGCTCCACCGCCGTGTTTGGTGGGATCCTTTGGCCCGAGACCCATGTCCCATGCACTGGATCAATCAAAGCCCAACCATGGGTTAGTAATTTTCGCATCATTTTTTATCAAAATTGCAAGCATATTCCCTAATCATCGCAGGAACTTGTGATTATGAACACGACGAAGTAGAGAAATCGGCACAATATCGAGCCTACCGAGAGCAAATCCAAACGGATCGAGGAGAAAAACTCCCCAAATTTATCAGTCTACACGAACCGATTCACCCTAACAAAACCCTAGAGTTCGCCTAAACCCAAGCACGCGCGTATTTAGATCGCGAACGGCACACGCGCACGCGGAGAGTGGAGGGAGACGGGGAGGGTTTGCAAGGGGGAAGCCGAGATCTGAGTACCGGAAGCGAGGTCGGTGACGGCGATCCGGCGCTGGCGGCGCTTGCAGCGGACCTCGAGGTGGCGGCGGCTGACGCTGGGGTGGTCGACGAGGACGTGGCAGTCGGGGTGCCGCCCGAACAGTACCGGCGGATCCTCCTCCGGATCCCCATCCCCGCCGTCCGTCGGCGGCCCGTTGAGGAAGATGTGCTTCAGCACGACGCCGCCCTTGGCCACCGCGAACACCGCGATCGGAGCGTCCTCCGCCGCCGCCGTCGCCATGGCTGCGCGTGTGGGGTTGGCCGGCTGTGTGCGCGGGCGAGGAGGAGATGATGATGACGCGACGCCGTCCGCTCTCTGTCTGAAATGGGGGATGGATTCGAAATGTGGAGGAGACGTTGGAGCCGGCCGGATTTGAGAAGGTTGGGAATTGTAACGGCTAAATATTTACGAAGATCTTTTTTCTTTGGACTTTTATTCGAAAAACTGGAAGGGCCATCTTTTTTTTTTGAGAATTAACTTTTTTGTTTTAGGGTTTTTTGAGACTTAACTGGAAGGGCCATCTGCGTCACTGCGCCTGTGACCTGTCCGGCGCCCTTCAATGGGCCGAATACGGCCCTTCAATCTTTTCCAGATTACATTTTTTTCCAGACACAAAGGAAAAGACTAATTGATGCTAAAAAAAAGGAAAAACTAATTGTTGCACTTGCACTGACGCGTCCTCTCACTAGAGTTTTTTTTTGAATTTTACCATATATACCAGGAGGAGGAGCGGAGGCGGCCGGACGCGAGGACGGAGGCTGTAGGGAAGGCGGCGCTGGAGAACCGGCGACGACGTACATCGACGGGTCGGCGCAGGAAGAGAGGAGGTCGAGTGAGGGTGGGCGTTGGGGAATCGATGGCGGCGCTGGTCGAATGCTTGGTACAGGGGCAGAGGTAAAAGGGGATAGCGCAGGAGGAAGAAGCATATCCGGATTGGCCTGCTCACACCGCTTTGACCAAGGTTCAGTGGGTGACAGGTGGGGTCAGTTAGTACTGTAGTGGAGAACAGTACTGGGTTCCTGTAGCTATCTACAGGGAATCAATGTGGGAGCTCAAATCTTCTCAATCTTAATATAGTTAGGTAATTAAACCAGCAAAGAGTACACGATTACATCGATTAAAAAAACAATTCTAAAAGAGACGAGCAAATCTATGAGATCTTCAAGCCCTTTCATCTTCCATGACACAATCTTGTACTTTCCTGAAGGCAGCCGTAGAACAACGCCGAAACACCAAACCACAGACCTGTGAATACCAACGAAGGTTCTCCCCTTTTAATTTTGAGCCGCAATGCCAAAGATTTATGCACGCACGCAGCCATTAAATTAATCAAGCAACATCGGCAAGAGCACCACCACTGATATTTCAGGGACAAATAACCGAACCACTTTGTCAATGTCGTTGGGAGCCGAGAGAACGAATCACCATTGCCGAAGACGTACTAGCCGGGATAGATATTGCGAGGACAATCCTCCTCGCGGCAACCATAAGAAACAATCAAAGATTGATCTGGCGAAGCAAGATCTGAAGAACCATACCTAGACAAACTTAATCTTCCAAAGCCACCATTGACGTCGGGAAGGAGATCACGCCGTCGGACGAAGCGCGGAAGATCACTTATTGCAGACGAAGCCATCTCCATTGACGAAGAAGATAACAACCAAAACTAAGCTCTAACATTACGGACCTTTGTATAGCGCCCTGCGCAGGTCCGAGGTCCCACCCCTCCTAGTGCCAGAGCGGCAACTAGAGGAGGCGAGGACCTGTCAATTCTTAGACGAAGGCGACGATGAAGATGCAGATGGCGCCGACGGCGACGGCTAGGGTTGAAACCCTAGGCCGCCGCCTCTCTTTCTTTCTGAGAAATTGTATCCCTCCTGATTAATTGTTCTAGGCCCAGCTCCTCTCACTAGGGTTTAGTTCTCTCACGACGACCTTTCTCCGTCGTGAGATTGTCAGCTGCTTCTGGGGGGATTCCTTTTGTTCGTGCTCGGATAATAAACCCTAAACTAGGTGGCGGCTGATGATACGTCAGAAATGTGTACATCCTAATTCACGACCAAAATCTAAATCAGGACAGAGACCCTAATTTAGGTGGTCGTCCGCTAGGCGATCCTCGAACGTCGTGACATGCCTTGAATCACGAGGTGGGCAAAGTATTTATTGATTAAAGGGGCGCCATATCAGAGGGATGCAACGGGGCACATTCAGCGAAGGGAAACACGATGTGTGGGCCGGTTAGCGAAGGGATATAATGCTTTTTTCCTATAGATTTCAATTCAAATGTTGAGACTGTAATTCAAAAGTTTTCTTTAGATTTACTCTCCACAATATGGACACATAGGTTTCGGTATCAGGAAATACATATCTTTGCCATGTGGGGTCGAATGTCTTGAAGGTGGCATGTCCGACAGCCCCCCACTCATTTCCCCTATCCCCTCTGCCGCCGTAATTGCTGGCTCCTCCGGCCATTGCAGACGGAAACCAACCCCAATTTCTTTATCTCACTCGCATATCCTGTATGAAAAAGGCGACGGTAACGTCATGGACGCAACAGTGGGGCACCTCGGTAGAGGGAGAAAGTGGTGCCCACGTACAAGGTGAGAAGCAACCAAAAAATCTAGGTATTTTTCGATTTCTTTCGTCAATTCCGCCTCTGCGCTTTGTTCCGCCGCGCCGGCCCACTGTGGACAAGGACCACAAGGTTGAGGGGGATAACGAATGGACAAAATTGGGAAATTATAATATGCAGCTAGTTGCGCCCACACCTATTGTCGAATGCCTTACTTATGAGTTTTAAGAAAAAGTAAAATAAATCATTGGCAGAAGTTGCGTTGTATCCTGTGCTTCTATAAATGTTTATCCAAAATATGTCAATGTGAATAACACATGAACTATTCACTTAGCTATTTTTCATTTTTTTTCACAGGTCGCATATGGTCATATTTGCACGAAATCTTATAGATGCACACGATACGGCATAATCCATGCTCATGATTTATTAAAACTTGTAGCTGTGACATACGACGATGAGGTGCAGGTTAACTCGTTGCATAATATTCACAGTTGACAAAGCTTGTAAGCTCTGCTTAGTTTCTTCTTACCGATTAACCAATTTTCCAGTTACTTCTGCCGCGATTTTCCACTTGCTTAGTTTCTAAGTTCTCTCTCGTTGGTCCGATATTCGTGCGGCATTTCAAAAGTGCTGGGTTGATTTAACTGAGACTTCCAAATTCACTTACTCGCCGTGAGACTGACACATTAGTCTCGGTATCAGGATATAATATGTAGTCTTTAAAAAAAAAAATCTGGAATATGTAATCTTCGACATGTGGGGTCGAAGGTCTGAAACAGAGCATGTCTGACGGCCTCGCCTCGTTTCCCCTTTCCTCTCCGCCGCCGGGCATCATCGCTGGCCTCGTCCGACCACTACGCACGGAAACCCGGCGCGGATTCCACCCCCAAGTTCTCACTCCTGCCTCATCTGGTACGAAATGGCATCGGCGCAGCCACGCAGAAGGGGGCGTGATGCTCACGGAGGAGGAGGAGCAGCGAAAATCCCCACCGTCTTCTGGATTTCGTCCAACACTTCCTCGTATGGGCAATATTTTCTACTCCGTACATTCTACTTTATAGTTTCTTTTGACCATTTACCGCTTACTACCTTTTTATGGGACTGCTCAAGTAGGAAATCTATTTGTTGGTCAAGTCGAGCGGGCGTCACCAAATCAGATGGTACTCCATGAATTGACTATTTGTTGAATTATCATTTTTGCATAGTCAATGATTTTTTGATTTGCTAAGTGCACATTCCGTGCACGGGAGATCGGATGGTATCATATTCTTGGTTTCTTTCAGACTTATATATAGATTCTGATGTGACATGGAGTTTCCCTCCATGAACACAGAGAATGTGTGTGAAACAGCGCATCCATGCGTGGGTCTGAGGTGGGAACATATAGTAGTACGAATTACACCGTCAACCTTGACCTGGGAGCGCCAGCGCCGGCACCATCCGTGTTCACAACTGATTGGTTGGTGGTGCTCGGCCAGTAGGCCGGCAGCACGATTGACTATAGAATGTCAGGGCCGCTCTCTGTTGTCCCATGTCAAGAATTGTTGTGCTACTTCTGATACAAAATGACACGCATTTGGGTGCGTGGTCGAGATATTTGCTTGTGTCATTTAAGATATCCTGGTCACCTAATGTCATCGTCTTAACAAAACCGCTAATTTACATTAGGCCGTCCACGGGGTTACCATCTTAGAATTTATATACGTATGCTGTCACTTTCTCTTTTTCCTGTTGGAAAATCGGTCCTCGGTCACTATCTGTAGTTATGTAGAAAATTACATAGTTTTGTCAAAAAATTATATTAAAAGGCTAACAAATTCCATTCCTTTTCTCAGAAGTAGACATTCCCATGACTATAAATACAGGGTGTAATTAGGCTGCTCGTTACTTGTACCTATGGCTGTTCTACAACCAAATCACACAGGATTTTAATGTTTCCTATGCAGTTCAGATGACGTGATCATGCTGTTTTTGTGGATGTTTGTGCAACCATCAAACACTGGCAGGATGATGGTGGTCATGAACTCAAGGTGCGTTATTCTCTGCCAATTTTCGAGATTTATAAACAGTCCTATCTAGAGTTCTGTGAAATTTTGTCCAAGTGTTTTGGCTAGCTCCTTCAAGGACTTCCATGGTGCTTTTTAGCTGATTCAAATGACAACAGGATGACTCCCCACGAGTAACTTCTATGGGGAACATATTCTCATCATTTTTTTTCCTTCCACCTTTCTTAGTTTAGGCAGCAGGTTCGTGAATAAAAAGCATACTAGATAGCAAATCTAATTTGTTCACACATGATTGCAGTTCCTTAAAAACACACCATATATTTAGGAAAGCATATATGAGGTAATGAAATGCCATAATCAATCTTATTCACAATTTGGGATAAATCATGTGAGAATCCACCATATGCTTGACCCATTAATCCATATCCAACTGTGATTTTCTAACATCTGATTCTGTAGTTTAGGCAGCGGGTTCATGAATCAAAAGCATACTACATAGCAAAACTAATTGACCCACACATGATTGCAGGACTGTAGGAAATTCAGATATCTGAAATTCGCAGAGGCTGGAGTTTCACTCTCTTTTTTTCCACTTGCAGAAAAACAGCAGGAAAGTCCCAAGGGAAGGATTGAAGAAGAATCCTAGAGGTACTTCACATGACACAAATGGATATTTGCTAACATTAGTTATCGTCTAACATAAAATTCCCTTGTTTTTGTGTTTGCATATAATTAAGGTCTTCAACAAAGAAAGCAAGCCAGTAATGAAGGTTACTACGATCATGCAGTTTATCTTGGGGCTCGTTGTTTGCCATGGACATGTCGTCATCTGTGGCTCCTTGAATGGAAATGAGACAGACCGATTGTCACTCCTTGAATTCAAGAATGCAATCAGCCTCGATCCAAAGCAATCCTTGATGTCGTGGAATGACAGCACCCACTTTTGCAGTTGGGAAGGTGTTCATTGTGAGATGAAGAATCCACAACGCGTCACTTCTCTCAACCTTACAAATCGAGGTTTAGTCGGGAAAATATCTCTTTCACTTGGAAACCTAACATTCCTAAAACATCTATTCCTTCCGACAAATAGGTTTGCTGGGGAAATTCCGTCATCCCTTGGTCAGTTGTACCGCCTCCAGAACCTCTACTTGAGCAATAACACGCTACAAGGGAGTATACCTAGTCTTGCAAACTGTTCCAAACTCAAGGCACTATGGCTGGATAGAAACCAACTAGTTGGGAAAATTCCTGCAGATTTGCCTCATTCCCTTCAAATGCTGCAACTTTCAGTTAACAATCTTACTGGAACCATCCCTGCTTCTCTTGCCAATATCACAGCACTAAACCAATTTAATATTGCGTTCAATAATATTGAGGGCAACATTCCAAATGAGATTGCAAAGTTACTTGGTCTACATATTCTCAATGTGGGTAGCAATCAATTGACTGGAAGGTTTCAACAAGCCATCTTGAACCTTTCTACTCTCATTTTCCTTAACCTTGGTCCAAATCATTTAAGTGGTGAGGTACCATCCAGTCTCGGTACCTCTCTACCCAATCTCCAAGCGTTTGCATTATCCAATAACTTCTTTGATGGGAAAATCCCATCTTCATTGATAAACGCATCCAACATACATATTTTGGATATATCAAGTAATAATTTCACAGGATCGGTGCTTAGATCCATTGGCAAACTTTCTGAACTAACGTGGTTAAATCTCGAGTTCAATAAACTCCAAGCACGTAACAAGCAAGACTGGGAGTTTATGCATAGCTTAACCAATTGTACAAAGCTCCGTGCCTTCTCAATAGAGGGGAATCATCTAGAAGGCCACATACCAAGTTCATTAAGCAACCTTTCCTTTCAGCTTCAAAATCTATATTTAGGACGAAATCAACTGGAAGGGGATTTCCCTTCTGGCATGGCAAACCTTCCGAACCTGATTGTTTTAGGATTGAATAGCAATCGATTTACAGGTGTCGTTCCCCAATGGCTCGGTACTCTCAAAAATTTGCAAATACTAGCTTTAGCTGACAACATCTTTACAGGGATTATTCCATCCTCCCTTTCCAATTTATCTCAGTTGACATTACTCCTTCTAGACTCGAACCAATTTGTTGGCCAGATACCACCAAGCTTTGGAAACCTTCAAGGCCTTGAAATATTGAACATTTCTAACAACAATCTTCATGGTGGAGCACCAGAGGAGATCTTTAGAATTTCAACACTAAGGCAACTTTATTTATCTTTTAACAACATCGATGGACAACTTCCTAGTGACATCGGCAATGCCAAACAACTGACAAATCTAGAACTCTCATCAAATAGGCTATCTGGAAATATTCCTAGCACTTTGGGTGACTGTGTAAGTTTGCAAGATATCAAGTTGGACTGGAATATTTTCAGTGGAAGCATCCCCACTACTTTAAGCAAAATAAGTAGCCTCAGAATTCTCAGCCTTCCTCACAATAATATTACTGGGTCAATTCCATTGTCTTTTGGCAACCTACAATATCTTGAGCAACTAGATATATCATTTAACCATCTCGAGGGGGAGGTCCCAACAAAAGGAATCTTCAAGAATGTAACTGCATTGCGGATTGACGGAAATGATGGGCTTTGTGGTGGCGCTCTGGAGTTACACTTAACGGCATGTTCTGCTATACCTTCAAAATCAACGAAGCACAAGCTGTTTGTTGTATTCAAAGTGGTAATCCCAATAGGTTGCATGGTATCACTTGCCATGGTCGTACTTGTCATATTGTTCTGGAGAGGGAAACATAAGAGAAAACCTATGTCTTTGCCGTCATTTGGTAGAAAATTTCCCAAAGTTTCCTTTAATGATATTGCTAGAGCAACAGAGGGTTTCTCAGTGTCCTGCTTAATTGGGAGAGGGAGATACGGCTCTGTGTATCAAGGAAAACTATCTCAAGATGGAAATTATGTTGCCATAAAAGTCTTCAACCTGGAGATAAGGGGAGGACAGAAGAGCTTCATTGCAGAATGTCATGCCTTAAGAAATGTGCGGCATCGAAATCTGGTCCCTCTACTAACAGCATGCTCAAGCATTGATTCTAGTGAGAATGATTTCAAAGCTCTAGTGTATGAGCTCATGCCCGGAGGAGACTTACATAGACTACTGTACTCGACTCAAGACTACGAGGGCTCTTCAGATTCGATACACATTACAGTGGCTCAAAGGCTAAGCATTGTTGTGGATGTAGAAGATGCACTGGAGTATCTACACCATAACAACCATGGAACTATTGTTCATTGTGATATGAAGCCTAGCAACATTCTTTTGGATGACAATATGACGGCTCATGTTGGAGATTTCGGTCTTGCAAGGTTCATAGTTCATTCTGCGTTATCATCACCTGATGACTCATACTCCACTTCTTCGGTTGCAATAAATGGAACTATTGGATATGTTGCTCCAGGTAATTCCAATTTTCATATTCTGGCATCATCTGTCTTTAATTGTGAATTACATCTGCTTACACTAACATCAAAATTAAATTATTCTTGCATGTGAACTACAGAATGTGCAACAGGTGGTCATGTTTCGACTGCTAGCGATGTTTATAGCTTTGGAATCGTTCTACTTGAAATATTCTTACGGAAGAGGCCAACGGATGATATGTTCAAAGATGGACTAAACATTGCAAAATTCGTTGAAATGAATTTTCCTGCCAGGATATCACAAATTGTTGAACCTGAATTACTGCAAGATCAACCCGAGTTTCCCGAAGAAACTCCCGTGTCCATGAAGGAAAATGACCTGGACTATTTAATTTCAGTGCTAAACATTGGGCTTCGCTGCACCAAGCTGTCCCCAGGCGAGCGTCCGAATATGCAGGAAGTGGCTACGGAGTTGCATGGAATTAAGGAAGCCTATCTCCGAGGGTACTAAGGTAATCACCAGTTTTAGTGTAGTCCCATGGTGTTCTATTTATAATTTACACACGGTTTTATCGCTAAATTTATTTGCCGTTCCAATCCAAATAAGAACACTACTCTTTCTGCTGCAGTAATAGTACATACTGCAACGTGAAAACTAACGTGATGCTTACCAGGCACATTGCCGGCAGTACTATCTTGTTGAAAAACGAAAAGTGCGAGTAAATCACAAAGTGGTGCATAGAAGTCGATACCATGGTCACAGTCTTCAAAAATAGGGCATAGCTATCCTGGAGTATCAGTTGGACAACATGCTCTGCTTGTGCTGCTCGTCAAGGCAGAACTTCCTCCCTGATGATGGTCACACATGCTGTTTCCGTGATGGCTCTGTTTAATTTGGGATAACCTTTTGTTGCATCTAATTTCGAGGAATCAGCTCTGTTAGCTTAAATTAAGGCAACATGACTGTCATGTTGTTACTAGTACGATGACACCTTTCCTTGGCTGCATCGGTGTACTGTGATGCAGTGGTACGTCCGGGCACTTGATGTAGAGCAGCAACGGTTTCGTAAAGCCTGAACCTACATCCCTTCTATGTTTCCTTGAATCAGTTTGTTGTTCGAGCATTCATTTGCAGATTGATGTTCTGAAACAAACTCCTCATATTATGCATTTGGATTTTGTTGTAAAGAAGTGAATTATCCAAGTTATGTACTCCAGTTTGGAGTTGATTCACGATTCACTTGCACATGTCTGATGGTGGAAAACCAAAAACCATTGTTGCTGGCAGAATGAATGATTATTTTGTTTAAGCCATAAAGGAGTTGCTAGCATTGTGAAGTTTAGAGAGATGAACTTCCCTGACATGATATTGCAGAAATAGGAGCCTGCCGTTGCTGAGTGTAACCGTCGTGGCTGCGTCCGCAGCCGGAGCTGCCGTGGAGGCCTTGTCATGGCTGCCCCGGAGCCAGAGCAATCGCACGGAGCAGGAGCTGCCGGCATGGAGGCCATGTCTGAACCTGAACCCGTCGTTTCCGTGGGCGACAAGATGTCTGCCCCCCTGCCTCCCCTAAAGCTTACATTCTCAGCACCATCGCCACTGATATGCCACATTACGTCCTCCCTCTCGTGTAAATTTGCAGTTTTGATTTTCTGCTTCTAAGTTTCCAACTCTACACTCTCTTCCGCAGCCTGAATTAGTCGAAGTTAAGGACTCAACATATGACGAAGACTAATCAAGCGGAGCTAAGTACGCGTGGTCCAAAATGTGCCCGCCCGTTTTTACAGACTAAAAAAGAAAAAAACGGTTCGCGTGATTAGCGGACTGGCGATCGAGAGGCGATCGTGAGCGCCGGCCGGAGCCATGCCACGGCGGAGGTTTACCCTCGCGCCAGGGCCGCTCTCGCCGGCGAGAAGCTCGTCTGTGTCCGCCACGGGATCTCTGGCTGCGCGCTCGCCGGCCATCGTTTCACCGGCCGCGGACGCCGTGGGAGTGTCGGGATCACCGCCGACGGATTCGTGGCTGCATCAAGAGCAATGGCGCGGATTGGGGGGAGCTGAGAGGCGGCGGCTGTCTCTAGCGACGACGGCGTCGGGATCGCGCTACGAGGTCCTGGCTGCGGAGCTGGAGGCAGATGTCACAGAGGGGGATTCATCGCATGTTGCGGTGTCCGCGGCGGAGGACGTTCTTGAAGAGGGCTGGTTGGTGTCTCGAGACGACGTTCAGCGGCCGCCCAAGACCGACGAGCAAATCCAGCAGGAGTTCTGGGCGGACATTGGATTTCCAACGCCGGCTTCCCGTGTTTGGGAGAGATCTTCACCGACCAGCTCCATCGAGCACCAAGGTACGTGTTTGTCTCCTGTGTGTAGGTCGGAAGCGGACGCTGTGGATGAAGAGGATGGAGGATCGCGGAAGCCGTCTACTGACCGCGCCGCCGGAGGTGGGAGTGGAGGGTCGCCTCATGCGCGCCCTTTGCGGCTACCCCGGGTGCGGATGGGGTGGCGAGGTCCTATACCACGCCCTCGGATCACGCCGCCGCCGTGCTTGGGGGACTTCTTCCCGGAATTCAGTGCGGCCACAGCGGCGCCGGAAGGGAGTTCGTCGCCGGCGGGATCGGTGGTTCGTGATTCAGAGCGGATCAAGCCGCGGAAGACGGATCAGGAGACGGGGCAGAAATTTGAACCTCCTCAGTCGCCGACATGTGGGGCCCAGTGGCAGGCGAACGCCAGCCGTCGATCTCCCTGGGCACATCTGGGATGTTGGTACGAGGGGTTATGGTCTGATGCTCGGGCGGCTAGAGTTGCGGCCGCGCCGCGTCCGATGGCCGCGACCCCGGGGCATGGCGGTCCTCCGACATGGGCGCCGGCACCGGCGGCCGTGACTCGAACTGCGGAAGCTCCGCGGTCTCCCTCGTACGCCGAGGTCGCGGCTGCGGCGCCTCGGATGGTTGCACAGGCGGGGCGTGGGGGGCCTCCGCGAAGGGTACCAGAGGCTTCGACAGGGCCTCAAGGTCGGGGCGTGGGTGGCTCCTTCGGCAGCTCGGCGGGACCTCCGACGTTCACGCCGAGGCAGCAGCCGACGACGGTTCTCTCACTGCCGCGTGAGCCCAGGGTGCATGCCGATCAGAACCATGGATCACCTTGGGCACATCTCAGCCATTGGTACGCTGGCTTGTGGAGAGAGGATCGTGGCGCTAGGGCGGTTTCTCCCTCGCGTACGAACGGGAACAGCCACCGTCGCGCGCCTCCGCCTCAGATCACCGCCCCCACCGCCGTACCTGTCGCGACGAGTCCGTGCTCCACTCCGCCTCCGGCCGCTGCGACTCGAACTGTGGAAGCTCCGCGGTCCCCCTCGTACGATCCTAATCCGGTTTCGAGAGGGGGACAGGTGCAAGGGACACAGATGGCGCAGTTACTGAGGGGCGTCGCGGTGACACCTTTTAACCCAAATCCTCAAACTCCTAGAGCCAAGCTACTGGTACGGCAATGGAGGGAGGCTTCTGGTAATTCGGTGGTTGCTGCGGATCGGTCCGATGTTTCTCGGGCATGCAGAGGTGAGCTGCTGGGGGAGGACTCTACTTCATCCTTGTCCTCACCCATCGTCGCGACGACATCTCCTTCGTCGACGGCACCTTGCACAGTGGTCGAGAGGGCTGCTTCATCGCCTTCGCCCTCTCCCATTGTGCCCACGCCAGCGGGGGGACGTTCGCTTCCTATGGTGACACCTAGGCGTAGCGCACGTCACCTCGCTGGGAAGGATGGAGCATCAGCGACGGATGAGGACTCGTTGGCGAAGGCGATACGTCGCAAAGCCGAGTCGTTTTCCACTCCTGCTGCTGGTACGTCACTCACTTCGAAGTCATTTTTGTCCTTTCCTACGTCTACTTTAGCTGCTAAGTTGTCAGCGGTAGGCGTCAGTTTAGGGAGAAGTGATAACGAGGTGGTGCTTTCGGCTAACGTTCTGAAACATGTAGAGTATGATCGCCGTAGGGTGTCTCCTAGTGTTTCGAGTTGGCCGGTATCCTCTTCTGTAGATGATGATGATGCGCATGCCACAATAGATGGACAGCTTCTATCACATCTTGTAGGAGAGGTAACCGAGGTGGATATGGACGAGGCTGAGCTGGGATCTTTTGATGATCTGTATGCTACCGGCCGGAGATCCAAATCCGCCAAAAATAAAAAGAACAAAGCTTCGCGTAAAAGCGCGAAAAAGTCAAAATCCCCAACTGTTTCCCGATGAATGGCATTTTCGAAAATAGCAGAGGTCTAGGCGACTTGGCTAAACATTTGAATATTGCGCATCATGTGAGAGATTATAAGTTGGATTTTTTGGCTATATCTGAGACGGGTAGACGGGATTTTCCAAGCACTCTACTAGACCGACTTTCAGGCGGTGTGGAGTTTGATTGGCATTCCTGTCCCCCTAGAGGCAGATCGGGTGGCATGCTACTTGGCATCAAAACGGAAACCATGGAGTTGTTGGGTCATTCGGATGGTGAATTTCACATTAAATTTCAAATTCGAAACAAGTCCGACAACTTTACATGGAGCCTAGTTGCTGTGTACGGTGCTGCCCAAGAAGAATATAAGGCTGCTTTTCTTAGAGAGTTGGTTAATCTAGCTAAAGATGACCCAAATCCTATTATTATAGGAGGGGATTTTAATATGCTGAGGTACCGACACGAGAAAAGTAGGGGTAGATTTGATACTCATTGGCCTACTTTGTTCAACGCTGTTATCGATAGCTTGTCCTTAAGAGAGGTTCATATGACGGGGAGACAATTCACTTGGGCTAATAGTCTCCCCGAGCCGACGTACGAGAAGCTGGATCGGGTTCTGATGGACTCCCGCTGGGAGGATAAATATCCATTAGTAACGGTTCGTGCGCTTGAACGTATAGAGGCGTTTTCGGATCATGCCCCCATACTCCTATCTACTGGAACGTTGACATCGCCCGGGAAGCACCAATTCAAATTCGAATTAGGTTGGCTGTTACGGGATGGTTTCGATGATTTGGTCAAAAGGATATGGTCTCAACCGGTTGTGGGTGATAGCGCTATCCAGCGGTGGAATAATAAGATGCGCAATTTGCGTAAATTCCTTCGTGGGTGGGCAAGACACACAACTGGTATGCTTAAAAAAGAAAAGGAGCGCCTGTGTTCCATTATTGATGAGCTTGATCAACTAGCAGAAGTACGCCCCTTATCAGCTAATGAGAGTGACCTAAAACGGCACTCGAATGAGCAGGTGGGTCGTATGTTGCGGGAAGAAGAGCTCAAATGGTACCAAAGATCTAAAGCTCAATTCATTCTACAAGGGGACTCGAATACAAAGTACTTTCATAATGTTGCTAATGGCAGACATAGAAAGAAATGTATTCACTCTCTCCTACAGGATGAGGGCTTGATCGAAGGACAGGATCAGCTCAAGGAATATATCACAAACTACTATAAAGGTTTGTTTGGGGCTCCCGAGGAAGGGAACTTTACTCTAGATGAGTCCCGAACAGATGATATTACCCAAGTTACTCCTGAGGAAAACAACTTTCTTACTGCACCTTTCTCTATGGAGGAGGTAAGTAAGGCGGTTTTTCAAATGGAGCATAATAAGGCACCAGGACCAGATGGTTTTCCGGCTGAGTTTTACCAGCATTTTTGGGAAACCATCAAGTCTGATTTGCTTGAGTTATTTGGCTGCTTACATGCCGGACAACTTGAGCTATTTCGCCTTAATTTTGGGGAGATCGTTTTGTTGCCTAAGATTCAGAATGCCGAAAGGATACAACAGTATCGGCCAATATGCCTTCTGAATGTTAGCTTCAAAATCTTTACAAAAGTAGCGACCATCAGGTTAAATTCAGTGGCAGATCATGTGGTAAAACCTACCCAAACAGCTTTTATGCAAGGGAGGAATATCCTAGACGGTGTTGTGGTTTTACACGAGACCGTACATGAGATGCACACGAAAAAACTTGATGGGGTGATATTTAAAATCGACTTTGAAAAAGCGTATGATAAAGTCAAATGGCCGTTCTTGCTACAGACTCTGAGAATGAAAGGGTTCTCAGAGGAGTGGTGTGCTTGGATCCTTAATTTTGTTTCTGGAGGTAGCGTGGCGATAAAAGTCAATGATGACGTTGGTCGCTACTTCCAAACAAAAAAAGGATTAAGGCAAGGTGATCCTCTATCGCCTATACTATTTAATATAGTGGCGGATATGTTGACGATCATGATTGAACGAGCTAAGACGGATGGCCAAATTGAAGGAGTAGTTCCACATCTTGTTGATGGGGGTTTATCTATTCTTCAATATGCAGACGATACAATCCTCTTTATGGAACATGACCTAGATAAAGCCGCGAATCTGAAATTGATACTATCAGCATTCGAGCAATTATCGGGATTGAAAATTAATTTCCATAAGAGTGAATTGTTTTGCTTCGGTGAGGCTCAAGAAGCAGCTGCTCAATATGCCGATATTTTTGGCTGCGAGCAGGGTCAATTTCCAATTATGTACCTTGGAATACCAATACATTTTCGGAAACTGACTAATGCGGAATGGAGACACGTCGAAGAACGTCTACAAGCTAGGCTATCTAGTTGGAAAGGAAAATTGCTATCTCTTGGTGGAAGATTGGTTCTCATTAATTCGGTACTAACAAACATGGTACTGTATATGATTTCCTTCTTCCAAATACCTAGAGGAATCTTGCATAAATTGGATTATTACCGATCAAGATTCTTTTGGCAAGGAGATGGTGAGAAGAAGAAGTACAGACTGGCTAAATGGAATGTTGTTTGTCGCCCTAAAGATCAGGGAGGGCTTGGTATTCATGACCTTGATGTCAAGAACTCAGCCCTCCTAGGTAAATGGCTTTTTAAGCTGCTTACTGAAGATGGGATATGGCAAACACTCCTTAAGAGAAAATACATTGGCACAAAGGCGGTATCACAGGTATATTGGAAACCTGGTGATTCCCACTTTTGGGCTGGACTGATGGCGACAAAGAAACATTTCTTTCGCTTCGGGGTATTTAATATTAAGGATGGCTCGGAGATTAGATTCTGGGAGGACAAATGGTTAGACAACACCACCCTCCGGGATCGATATCCAGCCCTATACAATATTGTTCGTCATAAGGGAGATACCATTGCCACTGTAATGCAATGCTCTCCTCCGAATGTGACGTTCAGGCGAGACTTGTTTGGACCGAGACTAGCGTCTTGGAACTCCCTGGTGGCACGGTTGAGTTCAGTTCAACTCACACAGGGGCCCGATGAGTTTCGTTGGAATCTATGTGCGAATGGTAAATTCTCTGTGGATTCCATGTATAGGGCGTTAGTACATTCCGATGTGCCAGTTGATGATAATAAAAAAATATGGCAAATGAAGATACCACTTAAGATTAAAGTTTTTACGTGGTATCTTCGTAGAGGTGTCATTCTAACAAAGGATAACCTTGTTAAACGAAATTGGCATGGAAGTACGAAGTGTATGTTTTGTCCACATGATGAGACAATAAAACACTTTTCTTCGAGTGTAGTTTCGCTCGTTCTATATGGTCAGCCATCCAAATAGCGTCTAACTTATATCCACCCAAGTCTGTTGCCAATGTTTTTGGCAACTGGCTACATGGGATAGATAAAAAGCTTAGAACGGTTATTAGGGTGGGAGCGATTGCTGTTATATGGTCGCTTTGGCTTAGTAGAAATGACAAGGTTTTCAATGATAAAGATGTTTCTCATATGCAGGTACTCTACCGTTGCACAAATATTCTCCGTATGTGGTCCACCTTACAACGTGTGGGACATCGAGACCTCTTTACGGAGGCGTGTGCACGTCTGGAAGAGGTGGCGAGGGACATTTTTTCACAACATGGGTGGCCGCTTGATCGCCGGATTGGACCTCCATAGGCCGTCGAGATTGTCCATGACATAGGCGTTTTACATTATTCTTGCTGATTGTAATTCGTCTATTGCTGCACAACTTTTTTTACTTTCTCCGTTGGATTGCGGCTGTGTGCATTTTTGATGCAGAGGCCGGGTGTAATACTTAAATTTTTGAGTAATAAAGCCCTTTATCTAAAAAAAAGAATTGGACTCGATATCAAGCGGAGCTAAGTCTGCCTCTATATAGGTTGATTACCGAAGTCCAATTCATATAGGTTCTACCGAATCAAGCGGAGCTAAGTCTGCTTCTAAGTTCTACTGAAGCCTCCGTCGCGTGCCCGTACGCGCCCGCCCGTACTCTCTCGGTCTCTCCGCGCAGCCACCGGTACTCGTAAGCGCAACCGATCCACCGACACCGCCGAGGAGAAGGATAAGGGGTTTATGTACACGAGTAAATGGCATGGGCGGTACCACAACTTGTCGCGCGTGTGCAGATAAGTCACTCAACTTGCAAAACGGACGAACCGGTCACTGAACTCGTCAACCGTGTGCAGATAGGTCACAACTAACAGATTCCGTCAGTATTTTTACAATAACCCCCCTAACCTTTCTATTACGAGGTTCATCTCAAAAAAATACACCAAGGTACACGCGCAGAAGGTATTCGACGAAATGATAACGAGCAAGGGCTAGGCATCGCGTCCCTGGCCACGGGCCATTCCTCGGCAGGGCTAGGCATCGCGTCCCTGGCCACGGGCCATTTCTCGGCAGGGCTAGGCATCGCATGCGCGCGTCGTGCAAGTGTTCGACGAATGTCGGGAGGCATCGGCCGTGCTCTGCTCACCGGTCGGGCCCCTGCTCGCACGAGTGTCGGGAGGCGTCGTCGCGCCCTGGCGCCGGCCGCGACCCTGCTCGCCCGAGCGCCGGCCGCGCCCTGCTCGTCCGAGCGTCAGCCGCGCTCTGCTCGTGGGCCGCGCCCCTGCTCGTCGGCCGGGCCCCCGCGCCCCTGCTCGCCCGAGCGTCGGGCGGCGCCGCCGTGCCCTGCTCGCTGACCTCGCCTCTGCTCGCCGGCCGGGCCCCTGCGCCCCTGCTCGCCTGAGCACCAGGCAGCGCCATCGCGACCCTGCTCCTCCTAGTCGAGTGCCTCGCCGATGAGCAACGGGATCCACCACAGCTCGCCCAGCTGCGTCATCCGGACGAGCTCCTCCTTGGCGGCAACGGCCAGCTCGAGCGCGGCAGCGGGAGTATGTATGTGCGAGCGAGCGTGGTGACCGTGCGGAGGCAGCACGAGATCGTAGCCAGGAATTTCGTCGAATACCTTGCGTGCGTCTACGTGGTGTTTTTTTCCAATGAGAACCTCCCGACCCAAAAGTTTAGGGGCTTATTGCAAAAATACTAACGGAGTCAGTCAATTGTGACCTATCTGCACATGAAACCTAAGTTGTGTGACTAGTTCGTCCTTTTTACGAGTTGAGTGACTTAACTGCACATGCGCGACAAGTTGTGGTACCGCCCGTGCCATTAACTCTTATGTACACCGTCCGGTGCTGCCACCGTGCGTACATCACCCTCGACGCCGCTTCTGCTCTCGTTCATGGACACCCGCGCCTACCACGGTGCCGCCCGCCTGCCGCTAACCTGTCCCGTGACCTTGTGCGGGGGGCTTGCAAGGAAGCAGCACATGGCGGGGCCATTGGATGTGAATACACTCCGCTTTTGAATTGATGGAAAAACTATACGATTCAGTTTACCAGACCCCACCTCCTGGCGGACCAATGATCTCATGATGTGCCAGGAGCAAATGTCGCCGGGTTCCACATATTCATTCTCGTGTCTGACCCCTCTTTGCATGTACTCCCTCCGTTAATAAAAGGATGTCTCAACTTTTTCCAAACATGCATGTATCTACACACTAAAATATGTCTAGATACATGCATGTTTGGACAAAGTTGTGACATCTTTTTATGAACAGAGGGAGTATATGACTTTGTGTGAAGACACATCTGACAATTATCGTTGTGACCTGTCCGTACATCTTTTTTTTTTTGAGATTAGCTGGCCGTACATCTTGTAACGGCTAGCTGGTGGGATGCGTCTATAAGGATGACTCCAACGGGTCGACGCAAACAGACGCACGATTTGTCCGCGTTTGGTCCGTTTGGGTCGACAAACGGATGCGCGTCCGGCCCATGTCCGCCCCTTTCCGGCCACTGCACCCAAGCGGCCGACGCATTGAGTCTACCCGGCCATTTTTTCAAACATTTTTTTATAAATAATAGAGACTTTTACCTATTGGGAAATAGAAATACATAATAAAAAGAGCTAAATCTAGGGCTTCTGGCCCTCCTCACTCGTCGAACCGAAATCTAGACCTAAATACATAATAAAGGACCTAAAAACTAGGTTAGAAATGCATAGAAATTAATAACCGACCACCGGAGCTTCGTTTCTCATGGCCGGCAAGGGGGAAGATCAAGGAGGGGCTGCGGCCTTGAGGAACTTCAAGTCGCAAGTCCGCTCGGCCACAGACTTGCTGGCTCTTCCTTCGTCATGGCCGGGGCCAGCAGAGGACTAGCAGGCTCCTCCTCCTTGCTTGTTTCGTAGCTACGACATACGTAGCGGCACCGGCTTCTTTACAAAATTGGCCGCGCATAGGCGGCCACACCGGTGGGGATCTGGCATCAAGTGGAGCTGCCTGCTCCTTCGGCCACAGCCGCGGTCGCCGCCTTCTCCCGGTGCCGATTGCGCCTCGCCGCGCGCTTTGCGGTCTCCTCGGCGCGACGCACTTGCTTCATCTCGTCCGCCTGTGCAGCGTCGACACAGGCGCGCGCGGCGGACATGAACGTGGCCGCTCTCTGAGCGTTCAGCTGCATGTGGGCTGCCTCCGCCGCCTCCTCCTCGGAGCTGTGGACATAGCCCCCCATGCCGATGGGAGGCTCGGGCGGCGCGCTGCCCGCCGCGACACCTGCGGCGTACTCTTCTTCGTCGTTGTTGATGGAGTCGGAGTACGCGGCCTCCACCACCCTTCTCTCGTTGTCCGACAGCCGCGGCGGCTGCGGAATCATGCCGGCCCATGCCGGGCTGGTCACCATCCGACGAGAGAAGCTGTCGCGATAGCGCCCGCGCGCGCTCATACGCGCTCGCTTGACCTGGTCCACCAGATGTTGCGGCGGCGGCGGCGGATCCGTTTCGACGCGTGGATCTGTGCTTGGAGGTGGTGACCGCCATGGCTGGGGAGAGGAGAGCTAGGGTTTGTGCTCTAGGGTTTGGCCGGCCGGCGCCATTTAAAGAGTTCCACCGCCCACAGTTTAATGGGGGTAGGTGGCTGCTCTAGCCGTTGTAGTCTATGACACGCGGCGACTAAACGGACACGCGGAGGACGTAGGAGCGGTCCGCGCGCGTCCGCGGCCGACGCAAACCTGGCCTAAATTTGGGCTAGGAATGGGTCGCGGCGGACAGAAAAACGGACCGCGGTCCGTTTGCGTCGCCGCGTTGGGCCGTGTTTTTGCCTCCCGCAGACAGGAACGGACACGCGCGAATTCGATGCGTCGGCCCGTTGGTGTCATCCTAAGTAGGACCTGATGGAGTGTGTAAGGTTATATGACTTTGGTGACTTGGACTGAAATTTTGGATCGAGGATCCCTTTGTAAGTCAAGCAAGTTTTCCCTCTCTATTTTTAGCAAGTTCTTTTAGCAAGTTTACTGATGGTTTCGTCAAGTTTGAAAAAACAATGCACATCTACTACGGGTTGACTTATTTCAGTTTTGTATTTTCGTTCTGCGCATCATCACTAAACTTGTCTGTTTGATATCCATCCATCGTTTTCCAATAAGAAGACAGCCACATTTTTCGAGCCCCAGTCGATTGATTGCTGCCCTTTGATTGATTGGTTCATAGTAAAATATATAGTGAGTCTCGATCGATTGACTGGTTCATATTAAAATGACATGACGCCCCTTTTGTGGACTGGCTCACTGATCTGATGACTTGGACAGAGAGTCCCTCTAGTCCGGTGGGCGCCGGCCGGATCCCCCTGAAAACCGTACGTGCTACGCCTTCCTTCTTCTTTACTGACTTCTTCCACTTAGCAGCTTCCGCACGATCCTCGGGAATGGTTGATCTTGGAATCGAGTCACGCCCGCTCCTGAAAAGGGGGTCCTATTACACCTAAGGCCAACTTCCATTCACCAAACCCAGATTCATCTCGTGTAGTGATTGTGGACTCGTACAAGGATATGAAGACACTTGAACCTCGTCATGTACTATTGACCCTTTTGAACCTAAGTGTGGACATAAAATCTTAGCCAATGTTTCTAGACTATAATTAGGGAGTCGTCGTCGGCAGTGAACGTCTACAAAAGAACACCAGGGTAGGAAACAATTCCCATTCCCATAGGCAGCGTGCAAGCTCATCGTGGGCTTCTGTTTGCCTCTCGACTGTTCGGCTTCGAGCTGCATGTAAGCATCTCTTATCTTGTTCCAACTCTTCTAGTACTGGTGGGTTATATGCATATATTGATACGGATACTGGAGGGTATATATTTTCTGTACTTTTTTCATCTTTTCGGAGCTGCCAGATTGGGTTGGTCGATTCAGAGTTTCAGATAGTCCCATGACATTTCGCCTTTTCAAAGCCAGGCCTGCTCTTAGTTTTGGAAGTTGTGATTACTTGCTAGGGGCAGGAAAGGCAAACAAATACATATAGAATCAGACGTTACGAGCGAGATACAAGTATCGACTGAGACTGAGACTTAGTTTTTTTGTTTTTGTTTGAAACAAGTCTACTGTCTGTTCCCTAGACAATCGTCACCTCTCGGCCGCTCTCTCATCCCGTCTCTGAGTGCCATCGCCGTCGTAGACGAGTCACAAAAAATAAACTCCACCTACTTTCAATTATCTTTCTGAATATTTAGGGATCAAAGCGATGACTCTGGTTGCAAAATCCTGGGCCACCTCCACTTCCATCGTCTCTCCAGTCTCCACTCGCTGCTACCAGTAGGCTCCACCAGGTCCTGGTGCATCTGGCCGGTGGAGCCCCCTGCGTACTGAGCCTGGCCATTGGCGGCGGATCTGGCTAATCTACAGGCTCGTCAGGAGCCCGCGGCGGCCTCTGCTTCCCTCCTCCTGCCCTTCATTTGGGACAACATGATGTCTCTTTCTTGCGGCAGTGGCCGTCTTCACGAGCTCTTACTTGTCGCCGGCTTGCCCTCTCATCTGGTGGTCTTTGGAGGTTGGCGGTCACTGGTCGGGGTGAAATCCTTGGAGCCTCATCTAAAATTTGGGGACGCCCTCCCATGGTTGTAGATTTGAAGGTCGTCTGGTCTGGTGAGAACCGTTGGTCATTCCCGACCTTACCACTGTTTTCTTAATGGAAATGATGTGCTTCGACGTGTGTTTGACCAAAACAACTGAGGATCATATTTTTAAAAAATGGATATAGGGATAAACTTTCAAAAAAGTTGGGAGCAACTTTTCAAATATTCGAGAAGAGAATTTCAATAAAGTTAACCTGAACTTTCAAGAAACATGGACACCGGCCAATCTTCATCTGAGTATACTCTAAGAAAATTAAGTGCTATAAATTCCTGCCGCGACACGATATTTCTTATGCGGTATTTGTTGACTAATATCAGAACCTCCCTTTTAATTCATTGTATTTTTATATGCATCAGGATAGCTTGCCTAGCCATGAAGATTACCGCAGTTGGGCAGATTCTCTTATTGCCCATAATTGTTGGATGTGCACATGTTGCCACCTGCAATACTGTGTATGGAAATGTGACAGATAGGCTGTCACTGCTTGAATTCAAGAATGCGATCAGTCTCGATCCACATCAAGCCTTGATTTCCTGGAACGAGAGCACCTACTTCTGCAATTGGGAAGGTATCTTATGTAGGGTGAAGACTCCACATCGTGTCACTTCACTTAACCTTACAAACAGAGGTTTAGTAGGGAAAATATCCCCTTCACTTGGAAACCTAACATTTCTTACACATCTATCTGACAGGTCCTAAGCTAAACGCAACACGATCTGGTGGATGATTTGGGTGGATTTTACTTGTGTGGATTCAATCAAGCACTCAATCTGAACTTTTCCCCAACCTGACGACGAACAGAGAGAACGCGTCCTGGGAAGGAGAAACAGAGTTTTGCAACCGCGCACTTACTGCGCCTCTTCCTGGGGTTTTTATATAGAAGGGTTACAAACTTGCCAGCTACAAAAAAAACGGAAGACTTAAACTATCCTACGACTAGGACAACACCACAGCGTGAACGTGCACGTTTCTGGCTGTTTCTTATTTTCTGAAAAACAACACTACTACGATAATGTTCAGGTCCATCGAGGTTAACATAACATTCACCCCTTTAAGCTTGATGGCCTGAACTTACCACACACATGCCAATCTTGTCTCTGAGCTCCTGGAACCGAAACCTTGCCAACGGCTTCGTGAGTATATCAGCATGTTGCTCATCAGTTCTGACGTGCTCCACTTCAATCTTCCCTGCTTCAACACAGCTTCTGACAAAGTGATAACGCACATCAATATGCTTACTTCTCTCATGAAACACAGGGTTCTTGCACAGAGAGATTGCTGACTGATTGTCAATTTTAATTCTGATCTTGACACTCTCCTGCCCCAGCAATTCTTCAATCAAACGTGCAAGCCACACACCCTGACAGGCTGCAATTGCAGCAGCCACATATTCAGCCTCACATGACGACTGTGCCACAATCTTTTGCTTTTGTGAAACCCATGACACTGGACAATTTCCAAAGTAGTACAGTACACCACTTGTGCTTTTCCTATCGTCGACATCGCCAGCATGGTCACTGTCACAATAACCAACCAACATTGGACTATTACCTGTTTTTCTGAATTTGCAACCCAGGTTGACAGTTCCCTTCACATATCTGAGAATGTGCTTGACAGCCATCATGTGCTCCTTGGTTGGCTTCTCCATGAACCTACTCACATACCCAACTGAAAAATTCAAATCAGGTCTAGTATGCAGCAGGTACCTGAGACTTCTAACCACACTTCTGTACTCAGTTGAGTCGACTGCATCTGACTTGCTTTTCTTGCTAAGTTTCAGTCTATGCTCCATTGGTGTGAGCGAGGGATAGCAGTTGGACATCTCCATTTTCTCCAGTATACGGCTAGCATAGCCAGACTGGCACAAGGTGATTCCGTCTGCTGCTTGCTTCACTTCAATACCGAGATAGTAACTCAATAGCCCGAGGTCAGTCATACTGAACTTTGACATCATCTGTCTTTTGAAGCGAGCAATCGAATCACGGTTGCCTCCAGTGATTACTAAGTCATCCACATACACACCAATAATCAGAACAGAGCCACCCTCTTCCTTCTTGTATAAGCCAGATTCGGAAGGACATTTTTCAAAGCCAAGCTTTGTCAGAGTGGTGTCAAGCTTCGAGTTCCAGGCTCTCGGAGCCTGCCGAAGGCCATACAGTGCCTTTCTCAACTTGAACACATTGCTGCCCTGTCCTTTCACCTCATATCCAGGAGGTTGGCTTACATACACTTCCTCACACAGATCTCCATTTAAGAATGCTGATTTAACATCCATCTGATGTATTTGCCATGAGTATTGAGCTGCCATAGCAATGAGCAATCGAACAGACTCGAGACGGGCAACAGGTGCGAACACTTCCTCGAAATCGATCCCCTGCCTCTGAACATATCCTTTGGCGACTAGCCTTGCCTTGTGTTTGACTACCTCACCATCTGGGTTCTTTTTCAGTTTAAATACCCACTTCAGACCGATGGGTCGGTGTCCCTTGGGCAGGTCACACAACTTCCATGTCCCATTCTCCTCTATTGCTGTCAGCTCTTCTTGCATTGCACTTTTCCAGCTAGCACTCTTCAGCGCCTCGACATGGCTGGAAGGTTCTTCCAGTCCAAACAGACACAGTCCACTGTACTCCGTCTCAATAGGTTCAGACTCCGCATATATTTCAGTGAGCAGACGCCTTCCTTGGGGACCTAGCGACGCCTCGGAGTATGGAGTGTTTGGTGGTGTCACAACACTTGGAGGAGACGCTGGAGAGACTCCATGGTCTTGCTGCGTCGGGATTGGACTTGCACCCCCTGCAGCTTGCGTCTCTGCATCCTGCCGTGTCGTTGCCGCTGCGTCAGTTTCCCTACTGCCTGCCACCACAGGGTATTGGACCACCAGAGGAGCTTGATCATCATCTGCTGGTGATCTTGACGAGCTCCAGTCCCACGGACGGTCCTCTTCAAACACCACGTCACGCGCCACGACAAGTTTCTTGCTTTCAGGATTGTACAGACGGTAGGCCTTCGAACCAGTTTCGTATCCAATGAAGATCATCTGCTGGCTACGATCTGACAGCTTGGACACGCCTGGCCCCACCTTCTTGACATGGACAGTACACCCGAAGGTGCGCAGGTGCTGGACCGATGGCTTTCTTCCGTGCCAAGCCTCATAAGGCGTGGCATTTTGCACACTTTTGGTGGGAGCACGATTCAGCAGATACACTGCAGTAGCAACGGCCTCTCCCCAAAACCTTGCAGGCACACCCATGCTTTTTAACAGGCTTCTAGCCATGCCAACCACCGACTGGTTCCTTCTCTCTACGACACCATTCTGCTGTGGTGTGTATGGGGCTGTGAGGTAATGCTTGATGCCTTTATCTTCACAGTAGCTGACAAAGGCATTTGAAGTGAACTCTCCCCCACGGTCAGTTCTGACAGCCTTCAGTTTCAGGTTCTTCTCTGTTTCTGCTGCTACCTGAATTTTCCTTAGTGCATCGAGAGCCTCATCCTTTGTACTGAGCAAGGCTACCCACATGTACCGTGAGTAGTCATCGACCACCAAGAGAAAGTACCGCTTGCCTCCAGGTGTTGCTGGTTCAATTGGCCCACATAAGTCGCCATGAAACAACTGCAGCTGCTGTGTTGCACGGTAGCTAGTCTGAGCAGGAAAAGGAAGACGACGCTGCTTTGCAATCATGCAGCCATCACAGACTTGTTCCACCTGCTCCAGGACCGGCATCCCTTCGACCATGCCCTTTGCTGCTAATGATCGAAGTGAGCGAAAGTTTACATGACCATATCTCATGTGCCAGAGCCATGCTTCGTCCTTAGCGTGTGCCAGCAGACAGACAGGTTCAACAGGTTGGATCTTGAGGATGTACATCCGGTTGCGAGTCCGAGGCACTCGTGCGAGCACCTTTCTCTGCCTATCCCAGATCGTCATGACACCGTCCTTGCCAGTGTACTTGCACCCGTTCTCTTCCAGTTGACCCAAGCTTATGATATTGTTCTTCAGCCTGGGATGAAATACACATCGGATAGGACCCTGTGCTCGCCGGTGAGGCATTGCATCAGGACAGCTCCACGTCCGCAGATTTCTACAGCAGAACCATCCCCAAATCTCACTCTTCCTTGTACTGTTCGGTCCAGCTCAGAAAATTTCTCTGGACTTCCCGTCATGTGGTTGCTTGCCCCTGAATCAAGGTACCACGAACTCTCCTGGCTACCTTTGAGTTTTGGCACAACCTTTTGCTCATTTAACAGTACATGCGCTGTCAGAGTGTCACATTGCTGTGACAGCTCGGAGGCCTCCAACATATACAACGCTGGATCATCGTCCTCCTCCTCGGCCAAGTTTGCCTTCTCCTTCTTTGGTTTGGGACAATCCGACTGGAAGTGTCCCTTCTCATTGCAATTATAGCATCTGACTTTTGTGATGTCAAATTTTCCTTTTCTTTTCTTCTTGCCACGATCACTGCCTGAGTACCTTCCAGGCTTGGAGTGGTCAGCTTTTCCACCTGTTTTCTTCCCAGCAGATCCACCTGAGCTGCCTGCAACCCCACTGCCATTCTTGTTATGCATGAGTTGTTCCAGAGCCCGTGTCACGAGCATGAGCTGCTCATCCTTGCCGCCGCTGCCGCCGCCGCTGCGACGACGACCACGCTGGCCGTTCTCGAACGCCGCCAGCCTTCCCACGGCCTCAGACACAGACATGGTGGAGAGATCACCCCACTGCTCAATGGTGTTGACCACGTCTGCGAACCTGTCGGGCACCGCTTTGAACAAGACATCGATGACAGATTCATCATCAATTTTCTCACCTAGGGCTCGAATTTCAGCAACTAGCGTTGTCAATTTCTGCCCGAACGCCACGACGGTCTCGCCGTCGTTCATCTGCAGCCGATCCAGCTCCCGCTTCGGCTGCTTGACGCGTGCCTTCTTCACGCGGTCCTCGCCGACCCGCATCCGCCGGATCGCTTCCCAGGCCTCCGCCGCGGTCTCGTATTCCGCGATGGCCATGACCATGGCATCAGGGAGAGACTGCGAGAGCGCGGTGAACGCGTCCTCGTCCCTGGCCTGGTCGAAGTCGCCCTTGCCGTCGATCGCCGACCAGCATCCGAGGGTGCGCATGATGATGCGCATCTTGACCGCCCATACACCATAGTTGGTGTCGGTGAGCTGGGGGTATTGCAACGGTACCCCTCCGCGCGACGGTGCTCTGGTGACGAGCGCCCCGCTCGCCACTCCGTCCTCATCCTTCCCGTGCGGCTTGTCGCCGATCTCCGCCATCACGACTCAAACCGCAACACGACGGCACCAACTCCTCCGCCACCGAATCGCCTCCAGCCCTGCCGCTCTGATACCAAATGACAGGTCCTAAGCTAAACGCAACACGATCTGGTGGATGATTTGGGTGGATTTTACTTGTGTGGATTCAATCAAGCACTCAATCTGAACTTTTCCCCAACCTGACGACGAACAGAGAGAACGCGTCCTGGGAAGGAGAAACAGAGTTTTGCAACCGCGCACTTACTGCGCCTCTTCCTGGGGTTTTTATATAGAAGGGTTACAAACTTGCCAGCTACAAAAAAAACGGAAGACTTAAACTATCCTACGACTAGGACAACACCACAGCGTGAACGTGCACGTTTCTGGCTGTTTCTTATTTTCTGAAAAACAACACTACTACGATAATGTTCAGGTCCATCGAGGTTAACATAACACTATCCCTATCGACTAACTCATTCACCGCAGAGATCCCTCCATCCCTTGGTTACTTGCATCGCTTGCAAACCCTCTATTTGAGTAACAACACGCTGCGAGGGTGGATTCCTAGTCTTGCAAACTGTTCCAACCTAAAGGTGATATGGTTATATGGTAATAATCTTGATGGGAAAATTCCTATAGATTTTCCTCCTAACCTTCAAGTCATCAACCTTTCAAACAATAATCTTACCGGCACCATTCCTTCTTCCCTTTTTAA
This sequence comes from Poa pratensis, assembly GCA_947311845.1. Classification (NCBI taxonomy): domain Eukaryota; kingdom Viridiplantae; phylum Streptophyta; class Magnoliopsida; order Poales; family Poaceae; genus Poa; species Poa pratensis. The sequence goes on along the minus strand of CAMZMU010000049.1, from coordinate 50,789,646 downwards.
CATTTCAAAGTTAACTTCAGTCGGTTTCATGCTTAATCATATTGATGGCGAGATCCCAAATGAAATTGGAAAGTTGAACCTGTTGCAAGGTTTTTTCTCGGGTGCCAATAAGTTGTCAGGAAGGTTTCAACCAGCCATCCTTAATATATATTCTCTTGTTACATTAAGTCTTGGATCGAATTATCTCAGCGGAGAGTTGCCATCCAATCTTGGTAGCTCACTGCCCAATCTAAAAGTTTTTAGTATATTCAGCAACCTCTTTAACGGGCACATCCCAAGTTCATTGTTCAATGCTTCTAAGCTAGTCGTTCTGGACTTCTCTGGAAATAATTTCACTGGGGTGGTGCCTAACTCTATTGGGAAACTGAAGGAACTTTCCTTGTTGAATCTTCAAGACAATCAACTACAAGCACGTGACATGCAAGACTGGGAGTTCATGAATAGCTTGAGCAATTGCACAGAGCTCCAAATCCTTTCCCTAGTGAGAAATCACCTAGAAGGACAGATACCAAAGTCATTTGGCAATCTTTCTGCAAATCTTGAAATGTTATTCTTGGCAGGCAATAGACTATCAGGGTTTTTTCCTGATATAGCTAACCTTCACAACCTGATTGCTTTGGGATTGGAGGGAAATCAGTTTAAAGGTGTCATTCCGGAATGGTTAGGGACTCTACAAAGTTTGCAAGCCATAGCCTTATCGAACAACTTCTTTACAGGCTATATTCCATCCTCCCTCTCTAATATATCTCAATTAGTACAGCTATCTCTAGACTCGAACCAGTTGCATGGACATGTACCCGGGAGTCTTGGAAACCTCACCGTCCTTGGGACACTAGAAATTTCCAGAAACAATCTAAATGGCGGCATACCCAAGGAGATCTTCAGCATTCCTACATTAATTCATATTGGGCTATCTTCAAATAGCATAGATGGATCACTTCCCACTGAAGTAGGCAATGCCAAGCAACTACTATTACTGCTGCTTTCTTCAAATAACCTATCTAGTGACATTCCCGACACACTGGGTAACTGTGACAGCATGGAAGTCATTGAGCTGGATCAAAATTTTCTTAATGGAAGAATTCCAGCTTCATTAGGAAACATTAGAAGCTTGAAACAACTCAATGTGTCTCACAACCGCTTGTCAGGTTCGATACCGAAGTCTATTGGCAGTCTCCAGTATCTTCTACAACTAGATTTGTCATTCAACAATCTCGACGGTGAAGTCCCAGTAAAAGGTATATTCAAGAATGAAACTGGTTTATGGATTGCTGGAAATAAGGGGCTTTGTGGTGGTGCAACAAAGCTGCACCTACCGGCCTGCCCTGTTATAGATTCAACTTCAAATAAGCACATGACAACAATAGTACTGAAAGTAGTGATCCCATTAGTCATCATGGTGTCACTTGCTATGATCATATCTGTCGTGCTATTCTGGAGGAGAAAACAAGAGAAAACTTACTTGTCTCTACCATCTTTTGGTAGAAACTTTCCCAGAGTTTCTTACCACGATCTTGACAGAGCAACTGATGGCTTCTCCACACCCAATTTAATTGGCAGTGGAGGATACGGAGCTGTGTACAAGGGTAAACTGTTGCAAGAAGGGACTGTGGTTGCTGTGAAAGTTTTCAGCCTAGAGGCAAGAGGTGCACAAAATAGCTTCATTGCAGAATGCAACGCTCTGCGGAATGTGCGACATCGGAATCTAGTTTCTATCATAACTGCTTGCTCAAGTATCGATTCTGGAGGTAATGATTTCAAAGCCATAGTATACGAATTCATGCCAAAAGGTGACTTGCATGCATTACTGTACTCTACTTGGGGCGATCAAAACACCTCAAATCACATTACACTAGCTCAAAGGTTGAGAATTATGGTGGATGTAGCAGATGCTTTGGAGTACCTCCACCATAACCACCATGAAACTGTTGTTCATTGTGATCTGAAACCTAGCAACATTCTCTTGGATGACACTATGACAGCTCATGTTGGAGACTTTGGTCTTGCAAGGTTCAAAGACGATTCTGTGGTATCATCTTCTGGTCACTCATACTCGTCTTCTTCGATAAATGGAACTATTGGATATGTTGCTCCAGGTATTTCCAATTTTCTTATTGTGGTATCGTTTGCCTTTAAATAGAGAATAACTTCTGTTTATACTAACATTGGAATTAAATTATTCTTGCATCCAATTACAGAATGTGCAACAGGTGGTCATGTTTCGACTGCTAGCGATGTCTATAGCTTTGGAATTGTTCTACTTGAAATGTTCTTGCGGAAGAGGCCGACAGATGATATGTTCAAAGATGGACTAAACATTGCAAAATTTGTTGAAATGAATTTTCCTGCCAGGATATCCCAAATTGTTGAACCTGAATTACTCCAAGATCAGCCCGAGTTTCTTGAAGAAACTCCAGTGGCCACGAAGGATAATGACCTGGACAGTTTAATTTCAGTGCTAAACATTGGGCTTCGCTGCACTAAGCTGTCCCCAGGTGAGCGTCCGAATATGCAGGAAGTGGCTACAGGGCTGCATGGAATTATGGACGCTTCGTCGAGGGTACTAAGGTAATCACCAGTTTTAGTGTAGTGCCATTGTGTTGTATTTATATTTTTTTACACACGGTTTAATCGCTGAATTTTTTGCCAATCCTTTCCAAATAAGAACACTACTCTTTTTGCTGCAGTAATAGTACATAAGCTGCAATGTGAAAACTAACCCGCTGCTTACCATGTAGATTGCCGGCAGTACTAGCTTGTTGAAAAATGAAGAGTATGAGTAACCCACAAAGTGGTGCATGGAATTGAAGTGGATACCACGGTCACAGTCTTTCAAAATAGGGTATAGCTATGCTGGAGTATCAGTTGGGTAACACACTCTACTTGTGTTGCTTCGTCAAGGCGGAGCTTCCTCCCTTATGATGGTCACACATGCTATTTCGGCGATGACACTGTTTAAATTGGGATAACCTCTTGTTGCATGTTATTTTGAGGAATCAGCCACCCTTTGTTACCTTGAATTAAGGTAACATGACTGGCATGATGATTCTAGGACGATGATGCCTTTCCTTGGCTCCATCTTGATGTAGGGCTGCAACTTTTTACTACAGCCTGAACTCCTCTGTTAGCCATCCCTTGTATGTTTCTTTGATTCAGATTGTTGTTCAAGCATTCAGTCATGAACTGAAGTTTTGGAAACAAACTCCTCTTCTTTATACATTTGAATTTTATTCCTATTCAAGGAAATACATTTGAATTTTATTGTAAAGAAGTGAGTTATACATGTTTCCTATGTTCTCCAGTGTGGAGTTGATTCACGGTTCCGTTGCAAATGCTGATGGTGGAAAACCAAAAATGTTCATTAATGTTGCTAGCTGAGCGAATTGAGGCGATCCATATTTTTGTTTATGTCTAAGCCTTAAAGGACTTGCTAAGCATTGCGACGTTAGTACTTGCTAAGCATTGTGAAGTTTACAGAGATGAACTTGATCCCTGACAAGATATTGCAGAAATTGGAGCCTGCGGCCCTGCCCTTGAAACCTGCTACTGGTTCCGACACGAAAACAGTTCGGCCCCCACGTCACTCTCGTGAGGGAGACTCGGTGGCGACCGAAACCTTAGCTACCTCGCGCCACCTCCTCGTCGTCACCGGAGGACGCCGTCGGGCGAAGCCCGTGCGGCAGACGGCGGCGGCGGGGTCTCTGTTTGCTTCCCTGTTTTCTGGGTCGCGATTTGCGGTGGAGTGGCGGGGATCTAAGGCGGCCTATGGCACTAGAGGTCGGTTTCATGGCTCGCCGGTGATGGTCGGGATAGAGGGGAGGTGACGGCGGTGGCCGAACTGCGATGTGAACGGCGGCGACGGTCTCCTCGCGGCTGAGACTGCAGCGCGCGCTGTTGCGGGATCCGGGCTATGAGGGCCCAGATCTGGCAGCGGTCGAGTGACGACTTCCACGCGTCGAGGGCCACGGTGGGGCAGCGATGGTGGCCTTTACCGATGTGTGCATGGTGGCGGGCGTTGGGAATGGCGGTAGTGAGGTGTGGACGGTCGATCGGCCAGTTTCTGGTCGTCCCTTGTGTCGGCAGTAGCGGGTCGTTGGTGCAAGGTGATCAGGCTGCGGTGAGGGTGGAGGCGCCGTCCACTGCGAGATCTGGGCCAGGCGGGCCTGGACCTCGTGGCTACTTTACTGGCGTTCGGGCCCGAGCTATGCGGGCTGCGGTGCCACTGACCCGCTCATTGCCCTGATGCTGTCCTGGTATCCCCCATCCGTACAGATGTGACCTCGCGGGGATTCTACGCCTCGGAACTGTCGGGGTGGTGGTTTGGGGGTCTCGGGAGAAATCCTTGCTGGCCGGTCCAGCACCGACGCGGCGGTGCCTGTGGGTATCTCCATTCCTCCGTGGAGGGTGTCGAGGCTTTCCCCTCTCCACTCCCCTTTGAGTTCTTGGATAAACCCTAGGATCAGCTCGCTGGTCCGAGCAGCAACGTGGCGTTGATGTCGCATCTATTTTTGAAGGTGTTGCCTTGGTACTCTGGGATCTAGGGTGCAGATAGCGTAGTGGGACAAATTCGGTTGGTGTGTCGATTGCGGCTTCCTATCGCGCCTCATCGACTCGCTGTTGACATCCTCGCTCTTCTAAGAGTTGTATCATTTTCTTTCTCTTGCGCATGTTGTGTTGTGCCTCAGCTTTTTTTCTTCTTTCGATCTCATGTATGGTTTGGTTGCTTTATTTATAAGGTGGGACGAAATCCTATTTCGAGGAGGAAATTGGAGCCTGCCGTCGCTGAGGTTAACCGTCATGGCCGCCCGAGAGCCGAAGCTGCTGCCATGTCTGAAGCTGAATCTGAATCATTGCCCATGAGCATCCCTATTCCCATCATCCCATGAAGAACAAGCTCATGTTATCATGCATATGATACTAGTTTACGTTACTAACTCCATAATGGGTGGTAACATATATGTAGTATCATGTAGTATTGTATTTATTAGGTTTGTAGACACATCGTGCATTGGAATGCGTTATGTTATGGTATCTACCTATGTTACCACTATACACTCTCTCCTCATTAATTGCAGTGCCACATCAGATTTTTGCATGCATGCAATGCATGATACCACCTATGATACCCCCATTGCGGGTAGTCTTAGGCTTGTTACTTTTCACCCTCGGACCCCACACCACTTCACATCCCTATATCAGACTTGGTCTCATGTTAGGCTTGTTGCAGTAACTTTCATTGGCATATATAAGCGTCAAAACTACCACCATTAATTCCACCAAGCGGGTGAGGTTCACCGCATGGATGTTGAGCGCTGCTAGTCTCTACTACTATTAAAAGAGCAAACATATTCATCGCTAAGTCCACCCAGCACAACGTATAGACAGCAGAACGGTTATATTACAGCCTCACGATCAGACACTAATTGGGATCTAACCGTTAAGATAACAGCCAATCCTCACCATGTGTACATTTAGCAATTTGTGAAACTCTCCATATTGACACTGAGGCAATATCTGATAAGTACTTAGGTCTTCCCGCTATCGTTGGGGCTGACAGGAGTGACTGTTTTTTACATTTCGTTGAAAGGATAATCCAAAAAATTAATGGATGGAAGGAAAAGATGCTTTCTATTGGAGGAAAAGAGATTCTACTCAAAGCAGTAGCGCAGGCCATTCCTGTTTATGCGATGTCTGTTTTTCAAATTCCCATGGGTGTCTTTAAGAGGATGATGGATGCCATTGCCCAATTTTGGTGGGGTGATGATGAGAATAGTAACATGATGCACTGGTTAGCATGGTGGAAACTTTGCTACCCTAAAAGGGAAGGAGGCATGGGCTTTAGGGACTTTCACTCCTTCAACCTGGCTATGCTTGCTAAACAGATTTGGAGGCTTATAAACAAACCTGATTCGCTATGTGCAAGAGTTCTTAGAGCAAAATACTATCCTACTGGGGATATCTTAAAAGCGGGGCCAAAAGCAGGCTCCTCTTTTACTTGGCAAAGCTTGCTGGCTGGACTTGCTACTTTCAAGAGAGGAATGATTTGGAGAGTTGGCAATGGAGAAAAGATTAATATTTGGACTGATCCATGGATCCCTTCTAGTGAAAACGGCATGGTTATTTCTCCCAGAGGTACCACTGTTTTCACTAGGGTTTCGGAGCTCTTAAACCCCATTACGAGATCTTGGGACGAGCAGTTGTTGATTGAAAATTTCTGTACGGTGGACGTTGGCCGGATCCTTCAAATTCCGGTTAACACTCAAAGTTTTGAGGACTTCATTGCTTGGAAACATACTGCTCATGGCCGATATACTGTCAGATCGGGTTATCATATTCAGTGGAGACACCAATTTGGTCCTAGAGCGCAACAGCTTGCTTTACCGGGAGGATCGGCCCTCAATCCCGTTTGGAGTATTCTGTGGAAGTTAAAAAATCCCAAGCAAAGTAAAAAAAAATTATATGGCGAGCGCTGCATGGAATTCTTCCACTCAAGTGCATATTGGCAAATCGACATATTGGTAATAGTGGAGAATGTCCTATCTGCAACCAAGGAGCCGAAGATATTCTCCATGTTTTGTTTCAGTGCCCCACAGCTAGAGATTTGTGGACATCGTTGGGTTTACATGAAATAATAGACCAGGCATTGCATGCGGATAGAGCTGGTTCAGCTGTATTGGAGTACCTCTTGCGGAGCAATAACAACTCAATGCCAGGGTTTGATTATATTGATCTGAAGGAAATGGCCTCTGTCGCATGCTGGTATCTGTGGTGGATTCGTCGAAGAACAACTCATGGTGAGGACGTCCCGCCTTTACACAAGTGTAGAACCTCAATTCTTTCAATCACGGCAAATTCAGCCCGTGCAGGCGCAAAACATCCAGGGGAAGCCGATGAAAGATGGAGTAGGCCTAATCCTCGTCAGGACATGCAATTTATGGTGGAGATTGGAGAAAGTGTGTTATGTCTGCACTGAGATTCAATTGGTGAAGTTGAAGAAGCGGAGATTACCGGGGATAGATGGGATGCAACATCTGTAAAGGACGGTGCATGTTGCTGCTTTGGTGCTGGAGGCAAATGTTTGTGTGAGTAAACTATAGAAGCAAAAGCTTATGGAAAATAGCATCATTCTAGAAGGTATACATCTATGTTCATTTTCAGAATTGGTACTCTTTTTTTGTTATACCTCTCTTTGATGATTTGATGTTCGTTTCACTAGCATGGAACTTAGAACGACCATATTGACCTCTGAATATTTTATATATGTTGATCCCCATTACTAACTATATAAAAGGAGGTCCGTTTCTCGGCCCCTCAGCCACCGGCGACTCTAGCTAGCTGCAGTAACACTGTAGATTGCTACAGTGTTCTACAGCCCCGGGTGGGCCCCACCTACCAGCGTCACGCCGCGCGGTCAGTTCGCAAAAAGAGCCACGCGAGCCCGGAATTATTACATCACACCTCCTGCCGAAGGACTTATTTGTAATTCTTGGAAATGCCAGGGACTTTTCTAGAAAAACTTCAGAACTCCCCTTCTTCCTCCTCTCTCACCGCGCGGCTCCAGAGCCGCCGCCGCCGCGCCGCCCCGCCGCCACGGCCCTCCCCGCCCGTATCGGAGGCCACGGGAGACACCGCCGCCGCGCCCTCCACCTCCTCGCCACGCGCCGCGTTCCGGGACGCCGCGGCCGCACGGCAATCGCCGCCGGCGCGCCCGCTGCCCTCCGCCGCGTTTTGGCGCCGCCGCGGCCGCTCCGGCGACCATAACGGGGAGGCGCCGCCACCTACGGCCTCCCCGCATGGAGCCGCGTCGAACACGCGCACCCGCACGTCCCGCATCGCGGTGGCGCGCCGGCGGCGACCTCCACGCCGCCGCCGCGGCTCCGGCCCCCGGTGACGTCGTCGTGACGTCCAACGGGCCTGGGCTGGGCTGTTAGGCCGCTATGTGGGCCAGCCTGCTGCGTCGTTTTTTTTTTTTCTGTTTTCCAAAACTTCCTAAACTTTTAAAATACAACTCCAAAAAATTTCAAACCAACTTCTAATAATTTGTAAAAACCAAAGTAACCATTAGAGATTCTTTGGGGCCTTTTCTAAATTATTGCAAGTCTTTCAAATTTGGAATAATACTCAATTTAGTCCAACTTAAAAAAAAACCCAAAAAATAACATCACCATTTCCAATAATCACTTTAAAGCAAAAAAGAAAAAGAAAATAGAAATATCTCCATAAATGAACATCCAAAAAATATTAGAAGTTATCAATATGACTAGAAGAAGACGAAAAAAATACAGCAGCAAAAGAAAAGTTTAACTTTTTCGAACTACTACGTATTTGGATAAATTCGAGGGAAACACACAAACATGTCAAAGAATTTAAATCGAAATTTCAAATTTGAGTCTTCTCAAAATTGCATCATTCTTTCAAACCTGAACATTTTACAAACGCGAAACCAATTCAATTCATACTAATTTTCTAACTTCAACAATTCTGAGCTTGATTAGATGAACATTTAGAGAAAATGAAAATTCATTTCCTCCAACTATGCAATTATGGACTGATTTTAAATGAATTTACTAGATAGCCATACAATGTACTTCCTCTCATTAATGGGTTACATTAAATATTTACGACGGAACACAGACATAACACATCAATTCGAATAAGTTAATATTTACAGACAGAACTTAATTCCCCCTTATTATATAGTGAAATTAAAATAACTGCATGCACATTCCAACAAAATCGCAAATTTATTTTCCTCTAAATATAGATTGAATTTAATAGATGCTAATACAATATATTTCCTCTAATCAAATATGTAAGACAGACCACACAGACATCACACCAATTCAGATACATTCATATTTACACATAATGTAGCTAAACTCTCTCCAAATATGCAGTTCAATTTAATAAACGCTTAAGTCGAACTTACCTCTCTCTAATTACGTAGTTCAATTTAAATAATGCTTCACTACATGCATATTTGAAGAAATCACAGATTCATTTCCTCAACAGATGGACTGAATTTAATCAACGCTAATACATTTTTTCCCCTTTTCTTCTGCTTTCTAGCAAAACAACATCAGAATAATGATCACCATGAACCAAAATAATTTCAGCACATTCTAGCTTACAAAACAACTGTAATTTCCCTTTTTGAATTCCAGTTTGTTGTAGTAAAGTTGCAAAAAACATTGAAATTAAATCTTTCTATTTGTGGTTTTTTTTACTTCTTGCTTTTCTTTTGCAATTTGGAATAATACTCAATTTAGTTCAACTTCAAAAAAAAAACCAAAAAATAACATCACCATTTCCAATAATCACTTTAAAGCAAAAAAAAAAAAGAAAAAGAAAATAGAAATATCTCCATAAATGAACATCCAAAAAATATTAGAAGTTATCAATATGACTAGAAGAAGACGAAAAAAATACGGCAGCAAAAGAAAAGTTTACATTTTTCGAACTACTACATATTTGGATAAATACGAGGGAAACACACAAACATGTCAAAAAATTTAAATCGAAATTTCAAATTTGAGTCTTCTCAAAATTGCATCATTCTTTCAAACCTGAACATTTTACAAACGCGAAACCAATTCAATTCATACTAATTTTCTAACTTCAACAATTCTGAGCTTGATTAGATGAACATTTAGAGAAAATGAAAATTCATTTCCTCCAACTATGCAATTATGGACTGATTTTAAATTGAATTTACTAGATAGCCATACAATGTACTTCCTCTCATTAATGGGTTACATTAAATATTTACGACGGAACACAGACATAACACATCAATTCGAATAAGTTAATATTTACAGACAGAACTTAATTCCCCCTTATTATATAGTGAAATTAAAATAACTGCATGCACATTCCAACAAAATCGCAAATTCATTTTCCTCTAAATATAGATTGAATTTAATAGATGCTAATACAATATATTTCCTCTAATCAAATATGTAAGACAGACCACACAGACATCACACCAATTCAGATACATTCATATTTACACATAATGTAGCTAAACTCCCTCCAAATATGCAGTTCAATTTAATAAATGCTTAAGTCGAACTTACCTCTCTCTAATTACGTAGTTCGATTTAAATAATGCTTCACTACATGCATATTTGAAGAAATCACAGATTCATTTCCTCAACAGATGGACTGAATTTAATCAACGCTAATACATTTTTTCCCCTTTTCTTCTGCTTTCTAGCAAAACAACATCGGAATAATGATCACCATGAACCAAAATAATTTCAGCACATTCTAGCTTACAAAACAACTGTAATTTCCCTTTTTGAATTCCAGTTTGTTGTGGTAAAGTTGTAAAAAACATTGAAATTAAATCTTTCTATTTGTGGTTTTTTTACTTCTTGCTTTTCTTTTGCTTCGTATTACAACAACATTGCAATAATGATCAAAAAAACATTCAGGTTTACAAAACAATTGTAAATTCACTTCTCCAATTTCAGTTTGCTTTACTAGATTTGCAAAAAAAAAAAAAAACCGCAATTTATGTTCAGACAGTAAACCTATTGTTTAGTCTTCGCAGTAACTCAATAAGTTCTAACATTTATGCAAAGATAAATGCATTAAACAGACAACTTCACCATTTCTATTCACAAAGTATATTACGTAACCAAAGCAAAAGGACAAATTATATTTGCAGAAATATCCACCCAGGGCGCGACGTGACGGCGCGCCTAAATTCAACTAGTTCTTTTCTTTGGGAGAGTAATGTTTGTGTAGAACCAATTGCATTTTCGAGTAGAGTATGCTCAAGGTGCTTCACTTTGTTTTTTGCATGCCCATGTCCAATCGGGAGAGTGTCAGGTTGTGTACAAAAAAACTTAACACCGTGTATTTAGGTTGCCAATCTGTTAGTTTTTTATAACAGATCCACATAGACATATGATACTATAACTTCCATCTAATTTCCTTCAAACAAGAACATAAGCGGAACTTACAAAATGGAATATCTCAGAAATGAGCGTGTGTGTATCTTGTTTATGTAACTTGCTTATTAACTGATCCCTACAGTCCTGTTAGTGTATATATATGACGTGCTTCTCTGCTTCTACATAGGTATGTCCATTTGTCATGAGTAGAAAGTACGTTAGGTTTAATGGCCGCCCTGCGGCATCGATTCACCCCTGTGTTATGTTTTTTGCCTGCTTTGGAGCAGAGGCTCAGTTATGCGGTGTCCTCTGTCTCACACGCTGATGATAACCGATACATATGAATTGCAAACTTGATATTTTGTCAAACTCTGGCCTCATCCGTCGCATCCCCCACTAGTAGAAAATGAGGCTTTCGTCCGGAGCCCAATTTTGCATTAGCCCCGGTTTAGGGAAAAACCGGGACCAATGCCAGGCATTGGTCCCGGTTCGAGCTGCCAGTCGCCCGTGGACCATTGGTCCCGGTTCGGTTGGGACATTAGTCCCGGTTCGTGGCACGAACCGGGACTAAAGCTCAGAGCCGGACACGTGGTGTGCCGCGGAGCTTTAGTCCCGGTTCGTGTCTCGAACCGGGACTAATACCCCTCCCCTGCCTATAAGTAACCCTCCCCCAGCTTCTCTCCTCTGTTTTTTTTTCTGCTTGGATTGTGGAAGTGGGTGCTAGTTTTTTTCCTTTGCCACGCACAAGATGTGTTCGATGAAATGCCCGAGCCACACTTAAGTTCACACAAATGATATCCTCGACGAGGTTAGCAACTTTATCCTTTTCATCTGTAATTGATACAAAATATTGCATGTGTCGATGTACGGTGGTCATTTCACTATTCAAGATGTTATTGTAATGGTATTTGATAAACTTAATTATATGATGCAGATGGATGCACGGATGCGATGGATGTACGGCGAACGACGCAGTTCCGAGTTTATTGCAGGCCTGCATAAATTTCTCGATGTGGCTGAGGCAAACAAAGTGGATAATTTTATGCCTTGTCCATGTGAGACTGTCGGAACGTCAGGGAGTACTCTAACCGAAAACCATTCAAGACCACGTGCTTCGGAGAGGTTTCATGCCCAGCTATAATTGTTGGACCAAGCACGGAGAAAGAGGGGTTAGGATGGAAGACAATGAAGAAGAGGAGGATGATGACAACTATCCTATGTTCCCTGAGGAATGCGGTGATACTGTAATGGAAGACGTTGAAGAAGAAGGAGGTGAACATCGGGCATCAGATGAGCCCGCTGATGGTCTTGGTGGGGTCATTTCTGATGCAAAGCGAGAATGCGATACAGAAAAGGAGAAGCTAAAGTTGGAGGCCATGCTAGGATCACAAAAAGTTGCTGTACCCAAATTGCGAAGATGGCAGCACAAAGCTCGGTACCACACTGGAACTGCTGAAATGGAAGGCAGAGACTGGTTTTCTGACAAGGGATTTGAGAAGTTACTGAAAATAATGAAGCCGAAGCTTCCAAAGGATAACGAATTGCCCGAGACTACATACGAAGCAAAGAAGGCTATCTGCCCTCTAGGATTAGATGTGCAGAAGATACATGCATGCATTAATGACTGCATCCTGTACCGCGGTGAGGAGTACGAGAATATGGATAAATGCCCGGTATGCAATGCACTGCGGTACAAGATCAGACAAGATGACCCTGGTGATGTTGAGGGCGATGACGAGCCCCCCGGAAGAGGGTTCCTGCTAAGGTGATGTGGTATGCTCCTATAATACCACGGTTGAAACGTCTGTTCAGAAACAAAGAGCATGCCAGGTTGTTGCGATGGCACAAAGAAGAGCGTAAGAAAGACGGGAAGTTGAGACACCCCGCAGTGGAGAAAAATCGACAGAGAGTTCCCGACATTTTCAGATGACGCAAGGAACTTAAGATTTGGTCTAAGTACAGATGGCTTTAATCCTTTTGGGGAGCAGAGCTCCAGTCATAGCACTTGGCCCGTGACTCTATGTATCTACAACCTTCCTCCTTGGTTGTGCATGAAGCGGAAGTTCATTATGATGCCAGTGCTCATCCAAGGCCCGAAGCAACCCGGCAACGACATTGATGTGTACCTAAGGCCATTAGTTGATGAACTTTTGCAGTTGTGGTCCGAACCAGGTGTACGTGTGTGGGATGAGCACAAACAACAGGAATTTGACCTACGAGCGTTGCTGTTCGTAACCATCAATGATTGGCCTGCTCTTAGTAACATTTCAGGACAGTCAAACAAGGGATACAATGCATGCACGCACTGTTTAGATAAGACTGAAAGTATACATTTGGGAAAAAAAGAATGTGTACCTGGGGCATCGTCGATTTCTTCCGAACAGTCATGCCGTAAGAAAGAAAGGCAAGCATTTCAACGGTGAGGCAGATCGCCGGAAGAAGCCTAACCTCCCTGATGGTGATGTTATATATGACATGGTCAAGGATTTAGAAGTAATCTTTGGAAAGGGTCCTGGCAGTCTATCTGTTCCGAATGACGCTGACAACACGTACCCATATGGAAGAAGAAATCTATATTTTGGGAGCTACCCTATTGGAAAGTCCTAGAGGTCCGGTCTTCAATCGACGTGATGCACGTGACGAAGAATCTTTGCGTGAACCTGCTAGGCTTCCTGGGCGTGTATGGGAAGACAAAAGATACACCAGAAGCACGGGAGGACCAGCAACGTATGAAAGACCCATACAACAAGCAGACGGATAAAGGGCGTCAATACTTAAGCAGCTACGCTCTTACCAAAGCAGAGAAGGAAATCTTTTTTGAATGCCTGAGCAGTATCAAGGTCCCGGCTGGCTTCTCGTCAAATATAAAGGGAATAATAAATATGGCAGAGAAAAAATTCCAGAACCTGAAGTCTCATGATTGCCACGTGATTATGACGCAGTTGCTTCCGGTTGCATTGAGGGGGCTTCTACCGGAAAATGTTCGAGTACCCATTGTGAAGCTATGTGCATTCCTCAATGCAATATCTCAGAAGGTCATCGATCCAGTAACTCTACCAAGTTTACAGAAGGCTGTGGTCCAATGTCTTGTCAGCTTCGAGTTGGTGTTCCCCCCATCATTCTTCAATATTATGACGCATCTCCTGGTTCACCTAGTCGACGAGATTGCCATTCTCGGTCCTGTATTTCTACACAATATGTTCCCCTTCGAGAGGTTCATGGGAGTCTTGAAGAAATATGTTCATAACCGTGCTAGGCCAGAAGGAAGCATCTCAAGGGCTATGGAACAGAGGAGGTCATTGAGTTCTGTGTTGACTTTATTCCTGACCTTAAGCCGATTGGTGTTCCTGAATCGCGGCATGAGGGGAGACTGAGTGGAAAAGGCACGCTAGGAAAGAAAGCACTGATATGTAGGGACGGGCATTCTTTAACTCAAGCACACTACACAGTTCTACAAAGTTCCACCTTCGTGGCTCCGTATATCGAGGAACACAAGAATTATGTACGCTCCAAGAACCCGGGGAAGGCTGACTCCTGGATTAAAGAAAAACACATGGAGACTTTCGGCAGTTGGTTGCGATTACAGCTCATGAATGACACCACTGTCGGAGATCAGCTCTACTTGTTGGCCGCGTCACCATCTTCGACTGTATTGAATTTCCAAGGGTACGAGATAAATGGGAATACATTTTACACGATCGCCCAAGATAAAAAGAGCACCAACCAAAACAGTGGTGTCCGCTTTGATGCAACAGACGAGAATGGGCAAAAGGACACATACTATGGTTACATAGAGGAGATATGGGAACTTGACTATGGACCTACTTTTAAGGTCCCTTTGTTTCGGTGCAGTTGGGTCAACATGAATGGAGAAGGGATAAAGGTAGACCAGCTGTACGGAATGACAACAGTGGATCTCAAGAATCTTGGTTGTTACAGAGACGAACCATTCGTCCTAGCCAATGATGTGGCTCAGGTTTTCTATGTGAAGGACATGTCCTCCAGACCGAAAAAAAGAAAAAAATAAGCAAACGAATACATCAGACGATGAGCCAAAGCGTCACATAGTTCTTTCAGGGAAAAGAAACATCGTGGGAGTCGAGGACAAGACAGACATGTCAGCAGATTATGATAAGTTTGATGAAATTCCGCCCTTCACAGTGAAAACTGACCCAAGCATCCCGTTAAATAATGAAGATGCTCCATGGTTACGGCCGAAGCGATCATAGGCAGGGACATACGCGAAGAAGGGTTCATGGCTTTTATGTAAATCAATGTAATGTATTAAACCTTTATGTGATGTGTAGTAATGTATTAAACCTTTTAGAAAACAAGTGACCATATGTAATGCATGGTTCCCGAGCATTCTGAATAGTTCCCAATACAATCTCTGCATATAACTGATGATCTTTAGCATTTCCAAGTGATGCAGAAAGCGCCAACGGCGAGAAAGTGCATCCCACTTTTCAGGAGTACTAATAATGATCTCCCCTTTGTCAAGAAGCTTCAAATCTCTGCATTCCAAGACAATCTCTGCATTCTCCAAGATCTTTAGCATTTCCAAGTGATGCAGAAAGCGCCACAATCCGGATGTTACTTCCAATATGAGTTGAAATATGACTTGAAATACGCCACAATCCGGATATGCTTTCGCTGCTTCCAACGGCGAGAAAGTGCATCCCACTTTTCACCAAGACAATCTCTGCCTAATGTTGGTGATGTGTAATAATGTATTAAACATTTTATGTAAATCTATGTAATGTTTTAAACCTTTATGTCAGTAGCATGGTTCCCGAGAATTCTGAATAGTTCCCAATACAATCTCTGCATATAACTGATGATCTTTAGCATTTCCAAGTGATGCAGAAAGCGCCAACGGAGAGAAAGTGCATCCCACTTTTCAGGAGTACTAATAATGATCTCCCCTTTGTCAAGAAGCTTCAAATCTCTGCATTCCAAGACACTCTCTGCATTCTCCAAGATTTTTAGCATTTCCAAGTGATGCAGAAAGCGCCACAATCCGGATGTTACTTCCAATATGACTTGAAATACGCCACAATCCGGATATGCTTTCGCTGCTTCCAACGGCGAGAAAGTGCATCCCACTTTTCAGGAGTACTAATAGTGATCTCCTCTTTGTCAAGAAGCTTCAAATCAGCTGCAGTTTCACTAGTTAGTTCAACTACACGAGCAAACTCTCCAAATTTCTTCGACTAGTCCCTGAAAAGTATGCAAAAAATATTAGTTTCACCAGTTATTCAAATTCAAACACTTTTCATGTTGAAAGTCTTTTCAGATTCAAAATTATGCAATAAATATTTGTTAATGCATTTTTAATTGAAAGTAGCAAAATGGTTAATAGTTTGTATAGTTAGAATAAATATTTTAGAAAACAGAAAATGATTAGTTATTCAAAATGAATTATCATTTAAAAACCATTTGAAATTCATATTCAAACACCTAAATAAGAAAAAAAAGACGGGAACAACATCCAGAACTGAAAAGTTTGAAATAAATTTGAAAAAGGACTCATTAGTCCCGGTTTATACCAAGAACCGGGACTAATAACCCATGTACGCGCCAAGCAAAACTGGCATTAAATGACCATGGCATTAGTCCCGGTTCCTCCCACCAACCGGGACTAATGCCTCAATAGTCCTGGTTCATGGGAGGAACCGGGACTAATGAGTCCTGGTACTTAACCGTGGAGGCCCTTCTTCCTCCCCCATTCGCCGCGCGAGGAACGAGATCGAGAGTAGCCGCCGCACGCCGTCAGGCTGCCCGCCCACCGCCCCGCCGCCGTCCTCCACGCGCCACCCCGCCGCCTTCCTCCACGCGCCGCACGAGCCCGCCGGCGCCCCACAGCGCCTCTCCACGCACGCCGCCCGCCCGCGCCTCCGCCCCCGTGGAGCAGCCCGCCTCCGCGCCCGAGCAGCCCGCCGCCGTCGCGCGTTCTCCCCGCCTCCTCCTCCGCCGCCGTCGCCCTCCCCGCCTCCGGCCGCCTTCGCCCCCGTGGAGCAGCCCGACGCCGTCGCCACCGCATGCCACGCCCGCGCCACCGGTAGGCGCCTTCTCGGCCCATTTTTTTCCCTCCTCTTCCAAATTTATGAATTAGCAGAAACTTTCAAACCTGTAGGCATGTTAGAAAATTCATAACTTGAGATTTATATGTCCAAATAAATCGAATCAAAATTCACTGGATAGCTTATGAAATTGTCTGTCCAACCCACTGGGCATACCCTAATTGGGTTAATAACAAATGAGTAGTATTTAAAATTCTACAGAGGGTTTAAATCACCAAATTGTTTGTTTCTGATGCTCTATTAATCCAAATGGAGTAGATCCAATTTTGTCAACGTAGTACTGTGATCACTTAGCTTCCCTAATTTTTGTAGAATTAATTAAGAAACAAAATTTGTTTAGCATTAGATTGAAGTTAGCAAACCTTCGGCTACCACTACCCCGAGGACTTCGCCTACTCTGCTGAGTTTCCAGGCAAGCAGTACCCTTGCTTGTTCATATTAGATAGCTCCTACTTTTTCTGAAAATAAATAAAAGATTCTCTGACATATGGAACAAGTTACCCAACTAGAGTTTTGTGCATTGTTCTTAATTTGCAGAAACTATGGAACACGGCAGAGACGAAAATCAGGAAAACATCCTCGAGGATATGATCCGCGGGGAAGATGTTGGCGATGTCACCTCGCAGTTTTTGAACAACTCCGGTGAGGGAGATGAGTCTCTCAACCGAAGAGACGGCTCGGTGGAACATTAAATATTGCAAACTCCGGCGAGGTGCATATATATATTAATTAATTAAGCCGCTGCTGTCTATATACATATATTAACGCTCTTTCTTCTTTTAGCCCTCCGGATCGAGCAAATCTTCTGTAGGACGAAACGAGGCCCAGCCAAAAAGTTGGATGACCATGAAAGGTACAGGATCGAAGAAGTCGCTGAAGACGGCCAACCGATTGCTCCCACTGATGTTGCAAAAAAAATTGTAAAGCAATGCGGAGTTATTGTTAGGGACTACATCCCGATTACCGTTCGAGAATGGCATAAGCCAAGGGCGGGAGGAGTTAGATATGTCGGCGACAAAGGCAAAGAAAACCTTTGAAAAAAGCTCATGGTTAATTTCACCCTGCCGGCGCCAGAGGTGGATCCAGATGAGGAGGATCCAAATGAGACAGAAAAGATTGCCCAGCAAAAAGATACCATAGAGCAAAAAGTCAAGGAGTGGGCTCTTAAGAAGATGGCCGAGCTATTCAAGAACTAGAAGAAAAGATTGCACACCGAGTTTATCAAGAAAGATAAGATTCCAGACTTCGATAAAGGGTATGCGAAGATATGAGACGACTGGGAAGAATTTGTGGCGTACAAGAAATCGGAGGAAGCTCAGATAAAGTCTGAAACAAATAAGGCAAATGCTGCTAAAAAGAAGTACCACCATACTATGGGGCCTGGTGGCTACACCTTTAGCATGCCTAAGTGGGAGAAACTTGAGGCCGACCTGCTGGCTAAAGGGATCACTCCAGAGCCATACACATGGATCAAACGGGCAAGAAATTGGTTTTACGGGCATGGGGGCACGTTGGACGCAGAAGGGAAGTGCATATATACAGAAGACACAAAGATAATCCCCGGCCCCTACTACCCATCGAAGACATTAGAAATGCAGTAAAAGATGTTGAAGAGGGACGGTTCCGTCCCGATAGAGAGAATGACGAGCTCACACGCGCCCTTTGGAATAAGGAACACGACGGACGAACACGAGGCACACTAGGCTCCAAGCCGTGGAAAATTGCGATTCCCGAGGATAGGAAGAAATTTCCTGATAGAAGCCATCAGAGGAGAAAGGAAAGGGAGGCAATTGAAGCACGCGCTGCTGCAGACCGGCTGCGTAATATAGAAGAAACAATAAAGCGGCAGCAGGATCAAATTGACGCACTTAGCCAGCAAGGTACTAGCGGCCAATCTCAGCGGCACATGGTAGAAGCTGCATCCGATGCTACCGGCAATCGGAAAAGCAGCGTGGCTTCCACGAAGCTCCAGGCTGGTAATGATGATGCACTGACGATGGCTCCTCTTCGTCGCTACACAGTGGATGATATCACGGAGAGCACACCATGTGAGCTACATGTGAAAGTTTTTAACTTAACCATGAAGGTGGCGGTCGGCTATGCCGTACCAATTGGACCTAAACCAACTTTCCATTGCTCTCCGGTTCCACATGGCTACGCTATTGTCGGGGTGGATGAAGTGATGAAAGAATTTGAGGAGCTGAAGCTGGAACACCCTGCAGGTGAAGATGGGGAGGTGGTTGAACTTGGAGAAGCCAAAAAAGGGACCATTCTATGGCCAAAGGAATTCATCGTGCTTCCAAACTGGCCGCCAAGGCCATCGATTCCTCAGAGTAGCCATCCATCTTCGCCGCCGACTCACCAGTCTCCAGCGCAACAGTCCTCTTCGCCGCCGCCGCCTCAGGCGCCGTCTCCGCCGCCGCGTCAGTCGTCTCCAGCCACTGAGGCTCAGCGTACCACCGCTGGTACTATGAGGGGTAGCAGGAGTGGTAACCGATCACTGAAACATAAAAGTTCGCCCCTCCCAAAAGTACCTCATAAGAATCTTCCCATGAGACCTTACGACTATACGGAAGAGGAAAATGACGCAATCCCAAATGCCCAAAATAAGGAGTGGTGGGCTAACCGGAAGAAGCCGAAAGCGCCAGAGTTCCCCGCCACCCCAGAAGAAAAAGCCGCCGTCTTCAAAATGCTGAAGACCCTTGAACAACCCCCGTCAAGGCTGACACCAGACTATGACCGATCTATTCGCAAGTCGGCTGAGGCAAATAAGCAGCGGTTGAAGAGTAGTAGTGCAAGCGGGAAATCAGTTCCCCAGCTCGGAGAACAGAAAAACCAATCGTGCCGCCCGCTCAAAGTGTTTTCCAATACCGAGGTGGGGTCGAGCAGAGGTGCAGTCGACGTCGATCCTGAGTTTGTTGCAATGTACGGAGAAGCGGCCTCTGCTCAGGGCATGTCTATTCCTCAGTACTTAGACCATTTACAAAGAGTTCCAGGAAGTAGCATACAAATACCGGCACGGGTATCCTCTCGTCAAACCTGAGTTAGTCAACGGTCTACCAACAAAAATGTGAAGATTGCATAACTGGTACATGCGAGTCTCAAAGGAAGGGGCAAACTGGATCTACGTGGGATATAAAAACGAGCATTACGGGCATGGAGATGGCGTGGTAATGATTGAATTACGAGCCCCATTAGTCCCGGTTCGTGGCCGAACCGGGACTAGCATTAGTCCCGATTGGCTAGTCCAACCGGGACTGATGGCCCAACCGAACCGGGACTATAGGGGTGTTTTCTACTAGTGCCCACTCCTTGCAGAGGCAGTGGCCATCTCACCTCGCTCCTCACGGAAACCTCCCGGTACTATGCCGTGTCGCCTAACCACTTGCCGTGGGACGCCGAATGCTGCGTTTGGATGATGCCACACATGATTCAGGGCAGAGACCCTGCCGCATAGGCCCAATAAACATACATTGATTTTCGTTTGATTGAGCTGGCTGTTAGCTTCTTGCCTTTTTTCGTCCGACGAATAGGCCGAATAGTTAATTACTGATTTTGTGAGGATCTTTTGTTGCCAGTTTCTTCATCCGATGAAGGATTTGTAGTGGATGCACATCACTCTGGGAGGAATTATCAGGCACACGACCAGCGAGCGGTGGCAGAAGCAACTTCTCCCTTGGACTACATGACAGGTAAGATTAAGACCTTGATTCCTTACATCCATCTCTATTTAGAAAAAATATATTTTGCATGGCTGACCATTATTTTTGGTTGCTAGAAGTTGTGCTTAATAATTACTAATATTTATACATATTTATTTATATAAAAAACTCTCGCCCTTTCTTAGCATTCGATTTGTTTGTTCTCACCTGCTATCTTTGTATGGTGACTTGACCAATGATGGTAGATAACTAGATACATACTCATGAGAATTTGTCTTGTACAGGTGAAAAGAAGTCTTTGTGGTATTGTTTTCTTCCATTTCTGTGAAGCGCCTTACCAGGAACCGCGATCTTTTTGCAGTGAGAAACCATGTATTTTTCATTTATCTTCTTGTAGATAGTTTCTAATGCATTTAACTTTAGAGGAAACCTGGACATAATACTACATGGGAGCACTCGGTCCTGAATAGTGTTTGTTTTAACAGAGTGTATATGTACTCAGTACTCAGAATGGAGGGAATGAAAATCTCAGTGAGATGAAATCTGGACATCAGAGATGTATCGTCACAAAAGAATGACAGGATGTGGTTTTTACTCCCTGGGGTGAGAACTGAGACTTTGTTTCTTCCAGTTTATAAAAAAGCTACTGCTCAATCTTTATTTATAGAACCTCGGTAGTTCCCACTTGCATTTGCATTCATAGACATAAGTAGACTGTGCAATTGGTGATCCTTTTCACTTCTTTGTCGATTACTTTGTTAAGAACAATCGTCCATAAAGGAAAGTCACTTTGGGAAAAATTTCCAGATGTAGTCGATGATGCATCTTACAACTATGTTATTATGGGCTACACGAAAAATGTCAAAATCTTGTATATTTTGGAGATTTGAAAGTGTGTATACTAAGATCCACACATTTGTTATTTCTGTGTAGGTCTAAATATTTTTGGAGTGCATATTTTGAAGAACGAATGGAATGAAGCTATAAACAATATCCCCGTCGTGGAATGAAGAATTATTGATCGCATAAATAGGTGGACCTTCATGAGAGAATCGTCAATTCGTCATCATAAAAAAAAAGAGTGGATACTGTTTATTCATTGTTGTTACTAAAAATAAATTTGTAACTAATTATAGCATTTTTTGCGTATCGCGGATTTTTAGTTAAGACGTGTGCGTATCGTGTGTTGCGCTCACTTACATCGTTGGACCATAAGACTTATTTAAATGGCTAGGTAAGAAAACTCGCTGAAAGAAAAATAGGATTCAAAACACATGTTTATATTATGAGACGTGTATTGCACGTGCACGCTACTAGTACTCCGTAGGTACGATATTTTGGGTACGATTTTGTTCCGTTATAAATCTTGAGAGATTTTCCAGATCATCCGAGAATATATATCCGAAGGCGGTTAATAGTATCCTTTAATTACGTTGCTACACGTTAACCATCCCTCCCGCAATTACAGACTGAGCGCGGCCATCTCCTGCATGCGGCTGGTTTTTTTCTTAACAATCTGCATGCGGCTCATGCGGGATCGACGGTACTGGCTGAAAAGTAGGGAGGAGAGAAAATCGGGATATTGATTACAGAATCGAAAACGTCTTATAATTTTTCAACAAATCTGAGAATAATATATCGAGTAAATATCGACGCGTGAATATATTGTGTGCATAAATGCGTGTACATTTTCACGCACCCGTCTCCCGGTGACAATGGAGGTGACGGTCGAGACGACGAAGGGTCGCCGGTTCACCGTCGAGGTTTGGTACTTCTCCACCGTGAGGAGGATCAAGGAGCACATCCTGAAGCAGGAGGGCATCCCCGTGGAGTCGCAGAGGCTCTTCTTCCATGGGAAAGAGCTCCACGACGACCGCGACACGGAGCACTACTCCATCCTCCAGGGCTCCCACGTCCTCCTCGTCCTGCCCGACGACGCTCCCGCTCCCGCCGCCGACGCCAGCATCGTCCGCGTCGTCGCGTCCGCGCCGTCCCTCGGCGGCCGCAGCGTCGCCCTCGAACTGGAACCGTCCTGCACCATCGCCCGCCTCAAGGAGACGCTCCAGGAGCGCACGGACGGCGCGCTGTCGGCGGCCAGGCTGAGCGTGTTCTTCGGGAAGGCGGAGATGGAGGACGACAAGGCGCTGGCGGAGTTCGACCCGCCGGCCGATGGGACGATGGAGGTGCGCGTCGTTGTGCGGCAGCCGCCGGCCCCGGCGCCGCCGGTTTGCGTCAACGGGGGCGCGGACAAGGTTAATGGTAGTAAGCAGCAACGGATGTCGGTGCAGGTGAAGTGGGGCGCCACGACGGTGACGCTGGAGGTGAGCGATATGGACGCCGTCAAGGAGCTGCGCGCGGAGCTCGGCAGGGCTGTGCCGCATCTCCTCCTGCCCAACGACGGCGGGTACTTCTTCATCTACAAGCAGAACGTCATGGAGGAGGACCGCACGCTGCGCTGGCACGACGTGATGACCGGTGACACCATCGAGATCTTCAACGGCCAGGTCACCGGAGGCGTTTGATCCAGATCAAACAGAACTCATTGCATGGTTCCATCAGGTTTATGTATCTGCATTGAGTTGTAGATTGGGAGCCCCATGTTGTGCTCTGTAGTTTGCATGGTGTAGCCGAAATTACTTCTATAAAAGCCCGATGGCTACCCGCCTCCTGCCCCTGGTTGCCCCTCCTGTCGATTTTTGACCGTCAGATGCATGGTAAACAGTGAAAATCGCATCCGTGTTTCACTGCTGGCTGTTGGATGCGGTGGAAACTTTTTACACCCGTTTGGATGAATAGTACCATGTCGTAAGGTCAATGACCGATGGGTCCAGGGTCCACAAGTCAGTGGACGAGACATGCTCGCCCGGTTTCACTCCTTTTGGCCCACGCCCGCAGGGAGACAAAACTCGGTCCCGCGGTGGAAACCCTAGCCCACTCCCCGCTCGCTCTCATCTCCCCCAATCCCTTTTCTCCTCCTCCAGCCGCCTCTGCTCCGTGCCTGCTCTCCTTCTCCACCTCGTCCGCCGCCTCCACCCAGCCGTTGGGCGGCAGGAGCTCGTCCCGGCGGGTCGGTCGGCCGGCGATCTGGCGGCGAGGAGGACTCTGGGGGTGGCGGGAGGAGAAGGAGCACGACGGCGGTGGCGGTCGGCGTGGGTGAAGAGCAGGCACGGCGACATCAAGGGCGACCTCAAGCGGCAGCGGGAGGATGGGGCTAGGGTTTGTCCAGGTTTGTCTCTTCCTCTTCTCTCTCTGTCTCCTCTCGGCCACGCCCGCCTCCAACTCGCGCCGCCCCTTCTCGTGCTGCGCAGGTCGGCTTCCAGGAGCGCGTCGCCGGTGGTCGACGGAGGTCACGCTCCTCATCTCCTCTCCCGCCGTCGCTGGCGTCCTCCACTGCGCCATAGGCGGCGTCCCCACCGAGCCGTTGCCGCTGCATCTCCCAACGACCTCGTGTTGACCTCCGCCTCGATCTGGATCGGCAGCTGGAGGTGGTGCCGTGGAGGTTGCAGCCCGAGCCTAGCGCCTCGGTTCGTTTTTCTCCTCCTTCCCCAACTGCTACTTCCTCTCTGCTCTTCCCTGAGGACCTCTTGTCTCCGCTTACCGTTGCCTTTTTTTCGGATTGAAAAAATCCAGTTCGTTTCATGAGCAGGTAGGGAGCAAGCAGGCAGCCACGGAGAAGGCCGGTATATGCTGAGTGAGAGCTGGAAGGAAGAGGAGGTAGAGATGGAGCAGAAGGGGGAATAAGAGGAAGCTGAGGGAGGGAGGAAGAGGAGGTAGAGAGGGATCAGATCGACAACTTTAACAGCACAGGAGGAAGAACATGGGCAAACGAACGGGAAAAGGTCAGTGCCTCCATGGTCTCATCCATCCCCTCCCATCCTATCACATTCGTTTGTTTTCCTGCTCCAAATCCCATATGCTTCCTTATTAGGTACAAGGCCTACTCAGAATGGGTTCCCTGATTTATCTCATAACAGCCTGGAAGTTGTTCTTAACAACGTTCATTTTTCTGTTTCAGGTACTTGACAGCGTACTAAATTGTTTAATTGACTTGAGTGCTCGTCGAGCGATGACGGCTGATGTCAAAACGGTAAGGTGAGCTTCTCCCAGCCCCCGCCTCTCCAGCCGTAGGGGATGGTCGGTAGGCGGTAGGAGACCGGAGGGGATGGTCGGTATTCAGGCGGGAGCTGATGTCAAAACTGGATTTCTGGGAGAAGCAAGTTAGCTGAAACCTCTCATATAAAACACTCACGGAGCCGGAGGGGATGGTCGGTAGGCGGTAGGAGACCGCAGCGGCGAGAGGCGTTCCTGCTGCTAGGGGTTTGATTGATTGGTTCTCCACTGCCGCCGCCAAATATGGAGAGGGAGCTGATGGAGACGTTCGAGGAGGCGAAGAAGGTGGCCGTCGCGGCGGACGACGAGGACGGGCGGCTCCCGGAGGCCGGCCGCTGCCTCCACGCTCTGTGCAGGCTGCACGCCTTCCCTGTCACCACCAAGGTCCTCGTCTCCACGAAGGTAAGATCCGAATTTCGTGCCTGCGGATGAACTGGTCTCCAGCGTTCAAAATCGAAGTCGAATCTGTGCACCGTGCTTACGCCTCTCTGCTCCAGGTACCCTCCCTGCTGGCTACTGCTGATTCAGGCAAGCCGAGGAAAACCAAGGGTTGCCACAGCTGACAGTCGTGCTAATGGCGAGAAAGAGCAAGGGGATGGGCGACCCCGTGTCTGCTGCTGATTACGAGCAGGTTAAATAATTATCTCTTCATGTACTATATAGCCACTCTTATATGTGATAGCTTTTGGCACTGTTGACTTCTATGTTGATGCAAATCCATCCAGATAATGCACTTGGGGAGCAAATGATTAGAAGTCTTGAGGTACCATTTTACGCGTGTTTCACTGTGGTTGCATGAACCATATTTTTGAGGAATGATTGAGAGTACCAGGACATTGTTTTATGACTGTTGCATGATATTTTGTCTATTTAGGAAATAAATACTTGAATATCAACTGTGTTACCATATTAAAGTTTTAGCTAAATAAATAATACCTAATAAATGTGAGCTGTGGCCTTTGCTTATCATAGAGTATATTTATTTGATTTATTCACCACAATCAGGTGCAATGACTATTAGATCGTCCTTAGAACCATGACTTGTTGGCTGTATGCCAATCAAAGGATAGAGCATAGGGAATCCCATGATTTGCTAGCATGATTTTACTTTGCACTTTGGTGTTCTTGCTGCCACAACTCATGATTACCACGAGGTTATGCAGGGTAGACCATCTATTATTGCTCCTCTCATACGGATAAGAATAGATGCTCATCTCGCCTTATTTTTCCTCTCTTTTAGTTCTTAGTCAGAATAGATGCTGGTTCATATCTCCATGTAGCTCACTTCTCAGTCACATCTTGTGTTCCTGTATTTCTTTCCATAGTTTCTTATCTGAAATATTTAATTGCCATCTCTTTGCTGCAGTGGTGAAACTCAGGATACATTCATTGCTGATATGGCGGCTGAGTTATGTACTGTATGTTTCGAAATTCTTCTTCGAAGGATATCACCAGGCAACTCAAGTTTCATGGTGAAGCTAATGCTAATCTTCCATATGTAACAGGGCCAGATCAAGAGTGAACCATCTTGCAGATCAGAATGTCTTGCGAAGTACAACCAGGTAAGAAGCTTACAGTCCTCTTCTCGTTTCCACCTTGTTTTGTGGATCGTTGTGGAAAACTTGCTAAGACTGATTTATGGACAAGCTGTTGTGTACAGTCCTGTTTTCTTGCCTCAGTTTCCTCAAAAGAAGAAATTTTGCCTCAGCAAGCGTGTAGTACTTTTTATCTGGAATTAGTATAGTGTGTGGGTTTCCTTTGTTCCATATGTAAAGTATACACTTAAAAGAAAAATGATTCCACGAAATAGGAGTATTCATAGAGAATTGATACCTTACATGTGTTATGTTTCCTATTGGTTGAGATGCATGGGCAGTTCACCCTCTAGAGTTCGACCTGCTGTAAATGAATATCTGTCGGGTTAGATACTCCCTCTGATCCGTAAAGAGTGTCGGAGGCTATAAGTTTCGTTTTATGGTGGAGAAGAGTTATTTGATTTAAGTGCATACATATCGTTTATGGGTAAATAGCTCTTGGTCGTGGAGATTCTGCTGTTTATTCAACTTCAATTAGGTATGTTTCTGAGAAAATCTTATGTTGCGTTTCAGTGCATGTGGACTTAAGGAAGGAATGCACATTATCTTGATTTATGACTCACATTTTTTTTCCTACTAGGGCTACTTATGCTCTGTACCAAAAATTAAGGCGAGATCATGTTTAATTCACTAAGCATTTTTATTTTTGTTCTTGCAGGGGAGGCGGGTGTACGACGCCCATCGTCCGTCCACTTGTGCTTCGTCGGCGGCCGCGTCAACATGGAGGAGGGGACCACACTCACGTCGCGCGTCCCGGAGGAGGGCGTCGGTGCGTTCGGAGAGCTGCGAGTGGACGGAGTCGGCTGGGCCGCTGCTGCAGCTCCGTGCTCCACAGCCCTCTCCGGTTCCTGATCTCGAGCGGGAGGAGCAACCAGACGCTGCGTCGGCGCTGACGGGGGAGGCTGGATGGCCCCCTCCTGCCCCGATCATTCATTTCTGGCCGTTGGATCGGACTCAAAATCGCGCTGTCACTATTTTTTACCGTTGGATCGGGTGAAAACCATGGTAGATGTGGTTAGTAGTTTGTTTGGCTGGCTGCTTAATAATTTCAGTGCAAAGCTAAGCTGGTTTGATGCAAAAACTAAAATGCTTGTTGACATTCGTTTCTGGCTTAGATTTGTTGTACATGTTTAATTGCTGGTATTGTTTTATATGTTTTATTACAAGATTCAATTTTTAAGGGTATTGCTTTTGTGGTTTGAAAAATCAAGAAACTAGCGTCAGGATAGTCCTAGGCATGGCAAAAGCATAGTATCAGAAGATATTCGCCACAAGCTATTTTCGGCCAAATCCTAATTAGCATAGTTAAATTGTGATTCTGATTTCTTTGGTTGAACTGCAAATCACACATTTTGTGTTAGCTATATAATTGTTAATGAAACTTGACGGTCTTCCTTGACATCTTGATCGTGTTGGTGCACAATAAAGATATAGGATAACTATGGTCAAAAGCTTCGTGTTGGTGCACAATAAACCACTTTGGTTTATGCATTTAAGATCAGTTACCTCTGTTCTTTCGAAGTTTAATGTTTAATTTTAATTTTACCATTTTCTGTTAGTAGTGCTATTTTGTTCTTGATACATTATGTTCGTTAACTATCATGGTATCTTGGAGCTCATAGTAATTGCAGTTTATGTTTTTGGTGACCCGGTGAAGCATCTGTTTACCAAATGGTACAAAACATTATGTCTGTTTGTCTTTCCAAATGCCTATGGTTTTCCAGAGTTGTCAAGTATTTAAATACATACTTAAACTCGGGTTAGGATAGCTTTTGGACCAGCTTATAGTGCAGTTCTGGTTCTCGATCTTACGGGTCTCTATTAGCTGATTTTAGATTAAAATTGAATAATTGCAGAACCCAATCTAAATATGGTCATATTTGTCCCGGATTAGTTTTGTTTGTTTAGTATATTTGTCACGAGATTAGTTGAGGTGAGAAAGTAGATCAGGTCCTCATTGTTTCTATAGAATCAAAACCGGGTTAATTTCTGATTTTTCTTGTTGATGTTGCAGGCATGAGGGTGGTGAGCTAATTGACCATGCTAGCAGCAGGCCTGAGAACTTGCAAGCTTCAGTCTGAACTAGCCTGCAAGCTTTATCGATTCATGTTAATTCGTTGCTTGATATGGATTTTAATTTGTCTCTTGTTTGCTTCAATGATCAATGTACAACAACATAGACAGAGCAAATTGCTTTTGGGAAATGGTCAAAGCTCTTTTTTTCATACTGCTGTTGCGGGGTACTGGACTTTTATTTTGAATCAGTGGGTGGAGGGACAATGTGTTAAAACCATTGAAAGAAAGAAATGATTTGATCGCTCCTTTGGTTTTACCCATTGCTTGTTTCTATCTTGCCTATCTCGCAGGAGTTCCAGTACATCATTGCTGCCACAAGGCACCCAAAACTGTCTTATATTTATTCATGGAGTATTTACAACAGGGTTCCTAAGTTGGATCATACCTTAGTTGAATGAAGTGATATTTCTGCAGCAAAAGGTACCTAACAATATTTGTTACAATGCACGCCATAGCACACGACCACACGCCGTCTCATACACCGTGCCTTCTGGTTGCACCTTTCCCGTTCAGCCCCTCTTTCTTATTCCTTCCCTACTCACTAATTTAATTTTTGTTTCACAGTTTAATTTGGGTGCACAGGAGATTTTACACCGGCAGCGACAAGCATTTGTTTTTGTGGTGCCCTACTGCAGGTATTCATACTTCCCACCTCTCTCTTCTACACTCCCACATGATCTCCAGGTCTCTTTCTTAGAAGAATATTCTACAGTTTATTTTTCTTAGATTGATATGCCTTTCATCAGGCTGTTGTTGCCGCTTCTGAAGAGATGGAGAGGAGTTCTGAAGAGATGGAGAGGAGCGGTGATGAGAGCTTTGTGATACTTGATAGGTACTGCAAAGAAGCAATTCTGTATATGCTTGAGCATAATATTTGATCCCTCTCCCATTTTTCTCAAGATCTGCTCTGCTGATTCTGTCTACTGTCAATTGATGCTAATTATTTCTAGCTACTCTCAGGAAGAAGTCCAAGATATTATCATAATATGCATTTGTTTTTCAAATTATTTTGTTTCCCTGTTTTTTCACGTGATGCTTGTTGATATGTGACTGAAACTAATGCCTTTTAGAATTAGAAATGTGACTGAAGTTTATGTTTCTTCAACTTTTCTAAATATGTAGTGGCCATGAGATCAAAGTGGTTATTTGGGATGATCATGGAGCTGAGTTTGAAGTCGAGGGTGCTCTTGCTATGGGTTATAAGGAACGGTCATTGCATTCTTTGTTGCATTGTTGCATGAGGTGCTGATGTCCATGATGAGCGTCGCCTCATCTTCTTTCCTGTAAGCCATCTGGTCAAGTTGGGTTCCCCAGTTCAGCCATGAAAGGATTATTTTTATTCTATGGGCACTGCAGATGATCATGAACGCCTACTTTTTTATTGGTAGGTTGTTGCTCTACTTTCTTAATGGATGGCGGCGGTTGCCTGGAACGGCAGTGGGTGGACTAAGGTGGCCGCCTAGCGACCAGCGGCCTCTGTTTACTCTGCTTCTTCCGTCACTATAGTATTAGGTGAGTACTAATTTTTAGCTCCATTAAATTGTCAATAGCACATGTGCTGACTAGCTCCAAGCGAGTATGGAGTCTGTTGCACTTGAAAAATTACAGTTCTCCCATATTGTCAATAGTCAGTCACATGAACATGCGCAACAAGTCACAGGCATGTAACCAATTGCAACATCGGTTTCTACTTTCAGCAGACTAATCTCTATAAAGAAATCTAACGTGTCGATCACTTACCATAGTTTTTTACTTACCTTAATACAATGCTAACTTTCATGTTTGTTAAATGGATGACCTGCAACTTCTAGCTAATCTTTTGTTCCGAGTACAACTTCTAAAGTGCCTTGCATTTTGTACATCTTCATCCTATTAAGGATTCAGAATCCTGCATTACTATTATATACAATTTTTGCATCTTCACCTTAATTTTCTGGGTTGCAGGTCGCCAAAAGGTGAACCTTTTCTCATATTGGTATTTATGACGAAGTGCCCGTATCAGGAATCCTTCTTCTGTATAATAGACAAATATGGAATCCTTTTTATTCTCATAGCCTATGATAACAATGTGGTCTTGCTTTCAGCTGTTGCGTAGTGCAAGTGCAGTGTTCAAATTTCCACTGTTAATTCATACATGGAAATAAATTTAGGTCCAAAACTTTCAAAATCAAATGATGTTGAAATAGTGTAGTAGTTGCATCCGGCGGTTGCGCAGTCGCGCAACGGGTCATCTAGTAATATCAAAATGACCGTCTAATTAGCAGAGGGCAGTATGGCTAACAGACATTTTTTTAGACTAGGCTTGAGTTGGACTAACAACCATCAGAGGACTAACGGGCCGCACGAAAAAAGAACGCTAACAAATTTCTTTTGTTTAGGTTCTTTCTCTGTTGTCAGCTTGGATTGTGTTCACGGCAAAAAAGCTTACCTACTCATTTATGCATTTGAGATTGGTAGTTTACCTTTAGTTTAGGTTTGTGCGTCAGTTGAAAATTGCCACCTCCAATCAAAAGAGGTAAGAGCATCTCCAACCAGAGTTGCCAAAGTTGACCCCCAAACTGTCCGCAGACACGTCCCGGACGTGTCCGCGGACAGCGACCGGACAACCCCCAAAATTCGTCTTCTACAACCGTAACCCCCAAATCATCCAATCAAAACCATATTGGCATGCAACGTAGATCATACGGATAGATAGTTCAGATCATACGGATAAACATAGTTCAAACATCCACAGACATAGTTCAACATGACAGAATTCATCACATCTCACACACGGATGCAAAATCGTCGGACAGAACAGAGCTTCTCACAGATTTTGGTGAATCGGGACATTGTTCACCGCTTCCTTCCGCCTCACGTTCCTTTTGGCAAGCACGCCGTGCCTGCCGAGCCCCCGCTTCACGTTCCATTTGTTGTGCTCTCGCCATTGCTTCACGTTCCCTTTGCCGAGCACATCGTGTCGTACGAGCCTGGGTCTCCGCTTGGCAAACCCTGTCCCTCTTCTCGGCTTTAGGCGTGTAGTCCACGAACGGACTATCCTTCAGTATGTCCCAACAATGGCCGAGCTTCCACTCCCTCGTCGCTGGCCTCCCCGAAAGTGCATTGTACAGTGGGATGGCATGCTCCATATATGAAAATTGAATAGCCAATCAACAAAATGAAGCTACTGGATCGGGCATTGTAGAGAATGAAACACAAGAAACTTACACAACCCATTTGGGCATAGCATCCGGCGAACTTGTTAATCTCGGCGACGATGCATACCCATCTATGACAGAGAGAGGCCTCATTGCGGACAACGTCCGAGTTAGCATTGAACACTAGACAGATCCGCCCCCAAAATGAAGCATGGTTGTAGCTTCCGTCTTGAGCATCAGCCGGGGTGGACAACCACACATTGCACAACACCTCATCATCATGAACCGAGTACATAATCCCTCTTGGAACGAGCTACGGGTTCAACAAGTTCCTACATTATGCATCCTACTTGTTCCTAAATTCTACAATGGTGGAAGGGAGGACCATACCTGTGGAGGAGCTACCACTGCATCGTTGGACGCGGCTGCGGAACTGCCCGCACAGCCAGAGCAAAGAGCCGCTGCCACCGATTTAGCTGACGGCGGCGCGGCTTCCTTCTCCGCCCCGTAGCAGCTATCCACCTCCTCCTACTCCTCCGCGAACGCACCCCAATACATCTCAGTCCCGGACATTGCAGATCCGCTGCTAGAGCCGGCCATTGGCGAAGCTATGGATGGAGAAGAGTGTGAGTGGAGTGTAGTGGAAAGGGGATCGGAGGAGAGTGAGAGCTAGGGTTTCATCCGGGCTGGGGATTGACTGGATATATGTGGGGTCGCAGTGGGCCGCTTCCGATGTGGCGTCTTGTCCGGGCGTGTCCGGACCGCACCAAACTCTTCCCACATATGGGCTGGCTTTGGTGGTTGCCGGACAGCTCGGACGTTTGGGCTGAGTTTGGGGGCCACGGTTGGGTGCTGGTTTTCAGCCCAAACCCTGTCCGGACTGTCCGCCCGGACGTTTGGGGGAGGATTTGGGGGTCTTGGTTGGATATTCTCTAATGTTGCAGGAAGATCACATAATCCTTGATTGAACAAACCCCTTTATCACGGACCACATCGCATCTTAGGGCATGGCCAAAGCATAGTCTTATGGGTGCTGTGCCATGCAGGCCCAGCTAGGTTCGGATGAGAAATGTCAGGTTGGGGTGTTGCCCCATAGGTGGGGATCTTCTGCAAGGGGTTGCCCCTTCAACGTAAAAAAGGAGAGGGGAAGATAGAAAAAAAAGGATGATGGCGCGGTCCACATCTTGGTGGTCTCAGTTTTAACCAGCTCCTTCCTCCTCTCCATACCAAGCTGGATGCATCGGGGAAGCACATACCACTCCTCGGAAAAAAATCTTGTGCCATTAGACTAGTCATAGTGGAGAGTATCATAAACTAGTATCATGCATATGATACTAGCCTATGTTATTACTTACATAGTTGGTAGTAACATAGGTGTGATATGACTACTCATAGTGGAGAGTAACATAGAGTGGTAACATAACTAAGTTATTACTCTATGTTACTACCTCTATATTGGGTGGTAACTTATATGTGGTGTCATGCAAGATGTCCTTTATTAGGTTGTAGACTCATTTTGTCTTGGGGTGTGTGATGTTACGGTAACTAACTATGTTACTCTATTTGCCTCTCTCCACATTAATTAGGTGCCACATCATTTTTTTTTGCTTAGGTGGCATGCATGTTACTAGCTTGGTTACTCCCACTATGGGATAATACTGCATTTATTAGTTTGTAGACTCATCTTGCTTTGGAATCGGCTATGTAACAGTATCTATCTAGGATACCACAATCATCTCTCTCACCATTAATTACAGTGACATGTCAGCTTTTTGCCAACATCACATGCATGATACTAGTACCTATGATACTCCCACTACGACTAGTCTTAAAGTAATTAGAGTATGGACAATAGTATAGCCGGGTGTTAGTTATAAAATAGTGGCATGTCATATATAGCTAACCTAATAGACAACATGTATAATACTCCGCGTCACAGTTTACATGAACACACTTTGACAATAATTTAGTAATAATTTAAATTATATATCACAAAAATTATATCATTAAAAACTTCTTTTCAGTATAAATCTAATGGTATAATTTTTATGACATATAATTTATATTTTGTTGACCAAATTTAATGCTCAAACTTTTTCTTAAACTGCGTATGTGTCATGTAAAATGTGACAAAGGAGTAGTTGGGTATAAATATGCACTACTTTATTAATAGCCGGCCCCTTACACTATCACAAAATGATTAGAAGCATGTGTTGAAATTGGCTCTTATGCTACAACCCGCTTCTCTTCTCCTCTTTTCTACCTCCTCCAACTAAGTAAATACTTATAGCTCGCTTTTCTAACGTTATTGTATTCCCTCTTAGGTGCCAGGTCCGTCACAGCTGATTGAACCCTTGGTAATTTCCTGGATGTTTGGGAGCAAGGAAAGGAGCCAATCAAGTTCAGCCCTCAGTACCCTTGCTTTGGTGCACTCCATTATGGCATGGAAACTCTTTCCTTTGCTTTGTGAACTCGGTCAACATCTGTGGGTCTCTCACTGTGAGTCCAGGTTCACATATTTACTGCATGCGCCCCCACAAACCATCATGAAAACCTACATCTCAAATACTCCCTCCGTTTTTATTTACTTCGCGTTCTAGCTTTTTTCAAAGTCAAACTTTTTAAAGTTTGACCAAGTATATATGAAAAAATATCAACATATATATAATATGAAAATATATTTTATGAAGATTCTAATAATATTAAAATTTTGTTATGGATGTTTATATTTTTTCTAATATATTTGATCAAAATTTGACTAAACCCAGAACACAAAGTAATTGTAAACGGAGGGAGTATTTACTGCATGTGGCCCCACAAACCATCATGAAAACCTACATACATATACCAATGAAGTGACAAAATTTGATAAGAGTTAAAAAAACCATAATGACATAGACAACGAATATAGAGACATAAAAACAGACAGGGAAAAATATAAAGATTTTCAAAGAGGTATTGTGAATGACAAGGCAAAAATAGTGAAAACTTCAGACTGAGACTTGGATTATCAAGACCAAGACCAACACCGATAATTATGAGCAAAATAATCCCAAGGTAGATAAAGAGAAAACTGAGATTACTGAAATAAGACGCAAACGCATGCCTGATAAATTTAAATCGCTTATTTCTGCTAGCTTTTGGTCCACCTCGAAAAGTGTTGGAGTCTAACTTGGTGTAGTAGTATTCTATAATATCTAGAGTATTCTTGGAGAGTGTTGGAATATGAGCTAATTTAGTAGTAGTGTCATAACAAAATCTAGAGTATTTTTGTGGAGTGTTAGAGTGAGATAAAAGTAGCACTAGAATCCTAGTAGAGTCTAGAGTACTCTTGTGTACGATTCAATATGTAACCCCAAACTGAGCTATATATAAAAGAGTATGGAGGTCCAAGAAACCAACCATCCTTAAATTTGCCCCCAAATCAACAAAAAGATCCATGTGTGGCGTATTTTTTAGTTTGTACAAGTATACATGTGGAAACTAAATAAATACGCCACCCGCAGCTAAGCCCACATCAATCCCCCTGTATCATTGGCCTTGTGGAGCAATGACTTTGAACTGTATATGTATTTAAATGGCGAGACTAGAAGCTTTGACGAAAATGATATTGAAATGAAAAAAGTACGATAAGATTAAATCCAGTTAGTACAATATGCAAGGCATTAGATTGATCGGATGTTAGTCCACATGATGTGTAATATTTCTCAAATTAGGATACTTATAGGAGTTTGATTTTTAACTTGATGATTCGCCTGATTTCCGCATATGGCTTAGCATAGGCAAACTTTTGCAAGACGTAGCCAATTATAGGTACAAGTCCCAAGCCACCCAACCATAGTTTCTCTCCATATCGTCAACAAACATCAACACGAGCGTGTCGAAAACCATAGAATAGAGGACCCCAAGCCACATGTTTGCAGGTGTGAAGTAGTCAAACAATGCCTTAGCCCAATCATCTATGTTATGAATACACCCCTGCAAAGAGAAAAAAATGTTATCAGTGAGTTGATATAAAATGTAATGGGTAGGTTGTTGAATTATAGAGTTGAGTGCAAATACACTTAAATTTATAATCAGTGGCACAATCGTGTAGCACACTAGCAGTACAACTTCTTATTCACTACAGAGGAAACACCGCCCTCTTGGCCCTCCCAAATGAAGAGCTGATATTTCTAAACAGGGTTTAAGATCCAGTTGGTGGTCAGAAACACCATACACATGCAGGAGTTTTGCATGCTCTAAAATGCATGCTACATCGACATGATATTAGGGACCAAAGACACACATAAGCCAAAGTACTTCTACTACCGTCATCATCATTGAACATTAAGTTGCAAACCATTTTTTCAACTAACGCTATGTAGAAACTACATACGTCATATGGATGTCTAGTTTACTTTTTTTTGGGGGGGGGGGGGGGGGGGGGGGGGGGGGGGGGGGGGGGGGGGTTACCGATAATCAGAAATACTGAATTTGATTGATAGAAACTTCAAGAATTCGAATACTTTTGATGCATTGATATGAAAAATCAATTAAAGTTGCATGAATTATGATTATGGTGGTATGTGCAACACCGATCTGTGTACAAACAAGGCAAAAGATATTACTACACAAACTCGAGGGATCTTGGAAGCAACATAGTTTTGCATCTAAATCGATCAACACATAGAAGATATACAAACCATAATGACACATACAACAAATATAGAGACATAAACAAATAGAGATAGAGACAAAAATTACAATTTTTTTTCAAAAAAGTGTTGTGAATGGAAATTCATAAGTAGAGAATTTTTTTAAATAACGACTTAGATTATCAAGACTCAGAATGATGAGCCAAAAAGACCCAAGGTAGATACAAAGAAGAGTGAAATTATTGAAATAAGACTGAGAACACATAGAGAAAATTGTGCAACGATGACAACAAAAATAAGACCAAAGAGAAATGTTGAAGACATGACGGACACCAGAGAGAAATGCTGAAGACATAGTTCCTGATGTCTACACTGGTGGTCTTTACGGATTGGCATATGCGCTCCTGAACCTCTGGTTTGGATGAGATCCGGTCGTGCACGTCCACAAAATTCAGCGCATGGGGCTTCAAGGGGGCGGTTGCGCCTTCGCTTTTCCGTTGACACCATGAGACATGTTGACGCCTGCGATTTTCATGATGTTGATAGAAGCGGGGAATGTTATAACGGCTATTATTGGAAGATCGGTATTGGGGGTGCAGAATCTTGGATGTGACAAATACATTACTTTACGGGCTATTGTGTGGGCATGGCCGCTAGGCGAAATTCCTGTCCGAACCGCACATGTGGCGTCGTCTTTTTTCTTATTTTCTTATTAGTTTTTCTTTTTGTTTGTGTGCATCTTAATTTTTTTGACTAGTTCTTAACATTATGTTTGTGCAGAGGCTGAGTGTGTAACTGGTATCTGTTTGATATTAGTATATTCTCTTAGTAAAAAAAATAGAGTATCGACATGTCATAAATAACCAACACGATCACTCACTTATACCATAAAGTAGACTATTAGCTTATTCATTCTTTCCCACTTCTCTTTGTCCCTTTCCTTCATTTATCCATTTTTTTACATAATAGTACATGAAGAGATTGGTTCTTACGTGTTGGCCTATTTCTTACTTCTTTATCTGTCTCTCTCCTTCGTTTAAGACTAGTCACAATGGGGAGTTACTAGTCTTAGTTACCACCTCCATAGTGTTATAAACGATAGCAAAGAAAAACGACGAAGTAGCGGAAAGATCAACCAACGGGGACACGAGATTTAACGTGGAAAACCCTCCAACAATGGAGGAGAAAAAACCACGGGCGCCAACCAGCAATACTTCACTATATCGGGTGAGGTTACAAACGCCGGTGATTTACACAATGCGACTTCTCCCATGACGGCGGCTTACAGGATGTATTTATAGGTGCCCTGACCTAATCCGGGACGCTCCGCTCTCCTCGTCACAAGTCGGCCTTTATCAGTATATACGAATTTGGATCACCGCAAAATAACACTCCACCTTGAGACAAATTCCATCTTGTAACATGAACGAGAACTTCACCCTGAAACAACAAAGAAAACACCTTCGGCGCCAAATAGCCTCTTGGGCTAGACAGTGATACCAACTAAGCCCGAGCAAAGCTCGAACTTAGTAACAGGAACTGGCTTTGTCATCATATCAGCAGGATTATCATGAGTACTTATCTTGCATACCTTCAGCTTACCTTTTGCAACAACATCACACACATAATGGTATTTGACGTCAATGTGCTTTGTTCTCTCATGGAACATCTGATCCTTAGTAAGGTAAATAGCACTCTGACTGTCACAAAACAGGTTAATGCAAGTATCATCTCCACAAAGCTCAGCAAACAAACCTTTCAACCAAACTGATTCTTTACATGCTTCAGCAATAGTCATGTACTCTGCTTCAGTGGTAGACTAGGCAACAATGGATTGCAACGTTGCCCTCCAACTCACGGCACAACCACCAAGCGTGAACACATAACCTGTGAGGGACCTCCTCTTATCCAAATCGGCAGCAAAATCTGAATCCACATAGCCTACGAGTCCCTCACCAGTCTTGCCAAACTTCAGGCAAGCATTGGATGTGCCGCGAAGGTAGCTGAAAATCCACTGAACAGCCTTCCAATGTTCTTTACCAGGATTAGCCATATATCTACTAACCAAACTCATAGCATATGATAAATCTGGACGTGAGCAAACCATGGCATACATTAAAGAACCAACAGCACTAGAATATAGAACTCTAGACATGTACTCAAAATTTTCATCTGTACTAGGACATTGTTCAGCTGACAATTTAAAATGAGGAGCAATAGGAGTACTAACAGACTTTGCATCATGCATGTTAAAACGATGAAGAACTTTCTTAATGTAATTTTGCTGACTAAGAAACAACAAACTAGAATTTCTGTCACGGGTAATCTCCATACCTAAAATTTTCTTAGTAGCACCAAGATCCTTCATCTCAAACTCGCTGCTCAACTGTGACTTGAGAGCAGCGATATCTTTCTTGCTCTTGGCAGCAATCAACATATCATCAACATATAATAGCAGGTATATAGGCGATCCATTAACAAACTTAATGTACACACAGCTATCAAATTCAGACCTCTTAAAGCCATGTGACAACATAAAAGAATCAAACCTTTTATACCACTGACGAGGAGATTGTTTCAAACTGTATAATGACCTTTTCAACTTACAAACAAGATCCTCCTTACCAGGCACTATGAACCCTTCTGGCTGGTCCATGTATATCTCCTCCTCCAACTCTCCATGCAGAAACGCAGTCTTTACATCTAACTGCTCAAGCTCAAGATAACGCATAGCAACAATACCGAAAAATGTACGAATTGAACTATGCTTTACAACTGGAGAGAAAACATCATTATAATCAACACCTGGAATTTGACTGAAGCCTTTTGCAACTAACCTTGCCTTAAACCTCGGAGGCTCGCTAGGAGATAAACCCTCCTTTCTCTTGAAGATCCACTTACAGCGGACAACCTTCTTTTTCTTAGGCAAGCGCACAACATCCCATGTGCCATTTTTCTCGAGTGACTGTATCTCTTCTTGCATAGCAGCAATCCACTTCTCGCGGTCACCCGAACCCACAGCTTCAGTATACGTGGACGGCTCATGTCCATGCTCCACCTGTTCTCTCAACTCAGAGCATAATCAACAATATTACACTCTTCAATTAAACGTGTTCGAGGACCACAATTCCTCCTTTGTCTACGAGCAGCGATGGACTGATTTTGTTGCTGCAAAACAGGAGGTGAGTTCTGAACATTATTATTATCAAAATCGTCAGAATCATCAGAATCAGGATCAGAATAATCTGTAGTAGCACCATCATTGTCAACAGTGACATTTTCCTTTTCAACAGAGTGCTCCACCTCGACACGAACCTGATGTTCTTCCTCATCAGAATTATCTGGCAAAACATCTGAGGATAACTTATCAAAGTACATAACAGATTTATTGAAAACAACACTCCTGCTCATAAATGCCTTGTTAGTTTCGGGATTCCATAACTTATATCCTTTTACACCCGAACCATAACCAATGAACACACACTTAATAGCTCTCGGCTCTAACTTTCCATTATCAACATGAGCATAAGCAGTGCAACCGAAAACTTTAAGCTGTGAATAATCAGCAGGAGTACCTGACCATACCTCGATCGGAGTTTTCTTGTCAAGGGGAATAGATGGTGACCTGTTTATCAAGTAACATGCGGTGGCAGCTGCCTCAGCCCAAAAACGCTTACTCATGCGAGCGTTGGAGATCATGCGGCGAGCCTTGGAGATGATGGTCCTGTTCATCCGCTCCGCTACACCATTCTGCTGAGGCGTGTACGGGATGGTGAGGTGCCTGACAATGCATTCTTTCCTGCAATAATCATTAAAAGCATTCGAACAAAATTCGCCACCATTGTCAGTACGAAGCAATTTCACCTTCCTTTCTATTTGCCTTTCTATCATAGCTTTCCACTCTTTAAAATCAGCAAACGTATCATCCTTATTTTTCATGAAATAAGGCCAAACTCTCCTAGAGTAATGATGGCCCTTCACGTAGTTACCCCACAACGGCGCCAGAAAACGGTCTTGACGGCCCTTCATGTGGTTACCTGCGTGAAAAGTAAATGGGTTAGGTTGAGACTCCAAGTGCAGAGTGTATGTAGTAGTGGAAGACAGTTTTCCCCACGAGGGGTGACTCGAGGGTTTAATATCGAACTCTCGGGGAACCAGTATTTCAGGTGTTATCTCCTTATCCTTCTCTTGAGAAGCTGCAACAAAATAAATTGTTTTGTGCCCTCAACCTCACCAAGTAGTTGTCAAGCACAATGTGTGAAAATGATAATAAAATAAATATGCAAACACTAGTAAATATGCAATGATGGTAAAATAAATATGCAAGGATGATGGTAGTAATGATAAATGATATTTTTTGGGTTTTTTATGATGAATGCAAGATGTAAAAGTGTTTTTGTATTTTTGGATTTAATAATGGCAGCAAACAAAAGTGGTGATAAAAGTGTTGGAAAGGTGTTTCTTATGATTAAAAATGGACCGGGGTTTATGGTTTCACAAATGCACTCTCTCTTGATAACGTGGTAGACAATGGAACACTAAAATTAACATGTAAGATGGCAAGACATGGTTTGACAAGTTATTAATAATATGGGCATCACATCCTAACATAGAGATCTCAAGTATAAGTTGTTCTCTCTCTTATGCTCCACCAAGATGCGAACTAAATCATAACACCTTAGTAATTAAGATAAATCAGAGCATAGCAATAAGTTCAAAGACATGAAGTTAAAATAAGAACATGCTAGATCTAGTCATGGAGATAGTGGCCAAGGTCACATCCACTCTACGGTAGCATGGTATTTTTGTTTATCCCTAGTGAGGCAACAAAGTAAGGTAGAAAACCCAAGTGGATCGCAGAACTTTCTCTCACGTTCACTGCACTAGCCACCCCCGTTACTCCAACTAATGCACACGTTCCCCTCACATGCTCTCATAAACATGCTTGATCATGACAAGTAAATAAGAACGGGGTACATAATATGCATCTACTTTCATAACTGAAACAAAATCATTGCAATCTCAAACATGTATTAACTCATAATAAAGATCCACCACAAAGGAATTACATAGATGACCGTAATCATGTTCAGAAGCTCATACGGTACTAATTAGTGAAGCTCATAGAGAGGAGAGATACATAAGTTACTCCACAAACCCATAGTCCAGGGGTGGACTACTCCCTCTTCATCATGGTGTCGGTGGAGATGTTGTTGGAGGAGAAGGAGACCACGCCGGCAGCGCCCCGCCGGAGTTTTCCCCCTCCAATCTTCAGCTCCTGGTCTCTGTTTCGTGGTTTCTGTGTTTCGGCGGCGCTCCTTTTCGTGAAAGCCCTGGGGGGTCTATATATAGTCGTTTTTAGGTCAAGACGAAGCTTCGGGAAGAAAGATCGACAGCAGCGGAGACCCGAGGGCCAATTTGGTGGGTGATACGTCTCAAACGTATCTATAATTTTTGATGTTCCATGCTTGTTTTATACCAATTGCTACATGTTTTGCATCTACTTTATATCACTTTTATACATTTTTTGGGACTAACCTATTAACAAGATGCCGAAGTGCCAGTTCCTGTTTTCTGCTGTTTTTGTATTCCAGAAAAGCTAGTCTGGAAATATTCTCGGAATTGGACGAAACTACACGGGGTCCCTATTTTACCAGAACACATCTGACGGACCAAAGAGGCGACGGAGAGGAGCCACGTGGGCCCCACACGCCAGGGCGCGGGCCCCCCTCTGCCGCGCCCTGGGGTGGTGTGGGCCCCACGGGTCTCAGCCGCCGCCCTTTCGCCTACTTATTCCCCCCGACGCGAAAACCCTAAGTACCTGAGCAAATATCCACGAAAAGTTCCAGAGACGCCGCCGTCGTCAACCCTAGCTCGGGAGGGTTCAGAACCTCTTCCCGGCACCCTGCCGGAGAGGGGAATCGTCACCGGAGGCTTCTACATCGCCATGCCTGCCTCCGGAGTGATGCGTGAGTAGTTCATCCTTGGACTACGGGTCCATAGCAGTAGCTAGATGGTTGTCTCTCCACTTTGTGCCATCATGTTTAGATCTTGTGAGCTGCCCTACATGATCAAGATCATATTATTGTAATGCTACATGTTGTGTTTGCTGGGATCCGATGAATATTGAATATTATGTCAAGTTGATTATCAATCTATCTTATATGTTATTTAAGATCTTGCATGCTTTCCGTTACTCGTAGATGCTTTGGCCAAGTAGATGCTTGTAACTCCAAGAGAGAGTATTTATGCTAGATAGTGGGTTCATGTCTCCGTTTAACCTGGGACAGTGACAGAAAGTTCTAAGGTTGTGGATGTGCTGTTGCCACTAGGGATAACCTAACGATGCTATGTCCACGGCATATGTGTTTGTTTACATTACGCACTTTACTTAATGCAATTATCCGTTGCTTGCAACTTAATACCAAGGGGACTCGGATGACAACCCGGCGGTGGATTATTAGTCATAGATGCTGTTGGATAACGATCTATGTATTATGTCGTAATGCCCAATTAAA
Organism: Poa pratensis; assembly: GCA_947311845.1. NCBI lineage: Eukaryota > Viridiplantae > Streptophyta > Magnoliopsida > Poales > Poaceae > Poa > Poa pratensis. Next base: position 50,746,927 of record CAMZMU010000049.1, on the reverse strand, counting down.
TATCATAGTAGTCAACATGTCATGTATATGCATTGTCATGCGCTCACTATTCGTCAATTGCCCAGCTGTAATTTGTTCACCCAACATGTTAGTTATCTTTTATGGAGAGACACCACTAGTGAACTGTGGACCCCGGTCCATTCTTTTACACTGATTAAACAACCACAAACTGCAAACTGTTCCTTTTTCATTCTCTGCAATTTAATACTCATTTTCCACACCATACGTTTAATCCTTTGTTTTCAGCAAGCCAGTGAGATTGACAACCTCACTGTTTCGTTGGGGCAAAGTAGTTTGATTGTGTTGTGTGCAGATTCCACGTCAACAGTCCAGACTCCCTCAACACTATTTTTCTGGCGCCGTTGACAACCTTCTGAAGAGTTGCTGCTCCTACTGGTTCGATAACCTTGGTTTCTTTCTGAGGGAAAACTTGCTGCTGACTACATCATACCTTCCTCTTGGGGTCTCCCAACGAACGTGTGTTTCACGTCATCAAGCTATTTTTCTGGCGCCGTTGCCGGGGAGTAGAATTCTTCAGCAGACTCCTATCTCCCGTCAACAGCCTATTTTTCTGGCGCCGTTGCCGGGGAGACAGCAGTCTTCTGCAAGGGGAGTTTCACGCTTCCAATCTCTTTACTTTGTTTTTGTCTTGCTTAGTTTATTTTATTTTATCTTGTTTGCTTTCAATTATCAAAAACACAAAAAAATTAGTTACTTGCATCTAGTTTACTTTCAAGTTATTTTCTGTACTGTTTTTATTTCTGCTAAAATGAGTACTCCTGAGAACACTAAGTTGTGTGATTTCACTAGCACGAACAACAATGATTTCATATGCACACCTATTGCTCCACCTGCTGCTTCAGCAGAATTTTATGAAATTAAACCTGCACTTTTAAATCTTGTTATGAAAGAGCAATTTTCTGGTGTTAGTACTGATGATGCTGCTGTTCACCTTAATAACTTTGTTGAACTTTGTGAAATGCAAAAGCTCAAGGAAGTAGATGGTGATATTATTAAACTGAAACTTTTTCCTTTCTCCTTGAGAGGACGTGCTAAAGAATGGTTGCTATCTTTGCCTAGAAATAGTATTGATTCATGGACTAAATGCAAAGATGCTTTTATTGGAAAATATTATCCTCCTGCTAAGATTATTTCTTTGAGAAGTAGCATAATGAATTTTAAGCAATTTGATAATGAACATGTTGCTCAAGCATGGGAGAGAATGAAATCATTGGTTAAAAATTGTCCCACTCATGGACTGACTACTTGGATGATCATCCAAACCTTCTATGCAGGATTAAATTTTTCTTCGAGGAATTTATTGGATTCGGCCGCTGGAGGTACCTTTATGTCCATCACTTTGGGTGCTGCAACAAAGCTTCTTGATGATATGATGATTAATTATTCTGAGTGGCACACCGAGAGAGCTCCAACAGGTAAGAAGGTAAATTCTGTTGAGGAAACCTCCTCCTTGAGTGCCAAAATTGATACTATTATGTCTATGCTTGCAAATGGTCAAACACATGTTGATCCAAATAATGTTCCTTTAGCTTCTTTGGTTGCTCAAGAAGAGCATGTTGATGTGAACTTCATTAAAAATAATAATTTCAACAACAATGCTTATAGGAATAATTTTGGTAATAGCAATTATAGGCCCTATCCTTCTAATAGTGGCAATGGTTATGGAAATTCCTATAGTAACTCCTACAATAATAATAAGAGTGTACCCTCTGATCTTGAAGTTATGCTTAAGGATTTTATTAGTACACAAACTGCTTTCAATAAAACTGTTGAGGAGAAATTTGGGAAAATTGATGTGCTTTCCTCTAAAGTTGATAGTCTTGCTCTTGATGTTGACTTATTGAAACTAAAGAACATGCCTCATGATGTTAAAGAGAGCAAAACTCTCAATGCTATACAAGTTAAAATTGATAACAATGTGAGGATGTTAGCTGAATTGCATGCTAGATGGGAAAGAGAGGATGAAATTGCTAGAAAGAACAATATTGCTAGAGTTTATACTATTACTACTTCTGAAAATTTCAAACTCAAGTGTTAACAAACCTCCTACCATTAATGGCAAGATAGTTGGTGTTGGTAATGTTTCCACTTCTATTGCAAAATGTCCTAAATTGCCTGATAACTCTGAAACTGTCCTTGATAAAGATGCTGAAATTTCTAGCAATAAGGAAGAGAATAATTCCATTACTTTTGATGATAATGACTTTGATTTTGATGGTTGCAATATTTCTGAAGTAATTAAGTTCTTGCAAAAGCTAGCTAGAAGTCCTAATGCTAGTGCTATAAACATGGCTTTTACTAAACATATTACTAATGCTCTCATACAAGTTAGGGAAGAGAAATTAAACATGAAGCTTCTATCCCTAGGAAGTTAGAAGATGGTTGGGAGCCCATCATTAAATTGAAATTGAATGACTTTGATTGCAATGCTTTGTGTGACCTTGGTGCTAGTATTTCTGTTATGCCTAAAAGATTATATGATATGCTTGATTTAGCACCTTTGGAAAATTGTTACTTGGATGTTCACCTTGTTGATTCTACTATTAAAAAACCTTTGGGAAGAATTGATGATGTTCTTATCATGGTTAACAACAATTATGTCCCCGTTGATTTTATTGTCTTGGATATTGAGTGCAATCCATCATGCCCTATTGTGTTGGGAAGACCTTTTCTTAGGACTGTAGGTGCTATTATTGATATGAAAGAAGGGAATATAAAATATCAATTTCCTCTCAAGAAAGGTATGGAACACTTTCCTAGGAAGAAGATTAAGCCACCTTATGATTCTATTGTTCGAACAAATTACAATGTTGATGCTTCTTCACTTGGTAATACTTGATGCATGCTTTGTGCCTAGCTAAAAGGCGTTAAAGAAAAGCGCTTATGGGAGGCAACCCATTTTATTTTTCTGCAATTTTTCTTTTATTGAGTCAAGGAGTTTGTTTACTTCTGTAGCAACTCCTTTGTATCTTTATTTTCTCGCATTGTTGTGCCAAGAGTAGCCTCTAATGATAAGATGATGCTTAATTTTGATTGCTGCGCAGAAACAGATTTTTGCTGTTCACTGTACGAAATTCCTAAAATCACCAGATTGTTAAAAATCTGAAATTTTTGTGCGTAATCTTTATGAATGTCTGAAACTTTCATTAGTTCAGAGTTTCTCGATCTGAGCGTCGTAAGTGCCTCGAAAAAATTCGTCTTTGCGGACTGTTCTGTTTTAGACAGATTATGCCTTTTTATTTTTCGCATTCTCTCTTTTACTAGTGTTGAGTGAAATTCTTTTTTGGGTGGAAGAGCTTCACATAACATCAGTGGCTGTAGCTAATGTTTAAAGTAACAAATCATATTGCGTCTTTAAGAACATGTGAATTTTTGATTATGCACTAACCCTCTAATGAGATCTACTTTGAGTTTGGTGTGACGGAAGTTTTCAAGGGTCAAGAGAGAAGGATGATATAATAGGATCAAGAAGAGTGAAGAGCTTAAGCTTGGGGAGGCTCCCATGGATCTCCCCAGCATATTTCAAGAAGACTCAAGCGTCTAAGCTTGGGGATGCCCAAGGCATCCCCTTCTTCATCGTCAAAATTATCAGGTCATCTCTAGTGAAACTATATTTTAATTCTTTCACATCATATGTGCTTTTCTTGGAGCGTCTGTGTGCTTTTTATTTTCAGTATTGCACTTTTATTTTCAATAAAGCTTGACTGGACCCTAGCATTCTTGATTGGGAGAGAGACACGCTCCGCTTTTTCATGAGAATACTCCTATTCTTCACTTATATTTGTTGAGTATTCATATCTAGCGCTGTTCAGCTTTTAGCTCTTGTTTTCATGTATCTCTTGTCAGAGCTATTAGCTTTCTTTTGTAGAAAGTACTCTCTTGCTTCACTTATATTTGTTTGGAGAGTTGATGAAATAAATTGATTGGTGTTTGGTTGGTTCAGAAAATGTTGCATGTGGTAATTGGTATAAGGAAAAACTTGCTTAATCTTGTAGATCACTAAAATGGATAACTTGATGCTTGTCAATTGTTTTGAGTTAACAAGTAGATCATGATTAAATTGTGCATCACATGAGTTAAGCCTATTAGTGAAGAACTACCGTAAAGCTTGTTGAAAATTTGGTTTGCATCGGTGGTACCTCTAAGGTCTAGATATTTTCTAATAACAGGGTTTGGTTAACAAGGAAGACGGTATGAAGTCTTATAACGTTTGCAATATGTTTGTCATATAAAACTTGGTGTACGGGTTGATATTCTTGTTTGCTTACATAACCTTGCTAGCCTAAACTCTGTACTGAGAGGGAATGCTTCTCGTGCATCCAAATCCTTGAGCCAAAATCCATGCCATTTGTGTCCACCATAACTACCTATATGTGGTATTTCCTTGCCACTCCAAGTAAATTTTTCATGTGCTACCTTTAAATTATTCAAAATGTTATTATTCCCTTTTTGTGTCAATGTTTACTAGCTCATGAGGAATTAGTGTGGTTATTCTTTATTCTATTTGTCGAGTGGACTTTTACACCTGGACTAGTGGCATATACATCCGCTTATCCAATAACTTGCAAAAAGAGCTGGCAACGGGGTGCCCAGTCCCAATTAATTACAACTTTAACCAATTAATTCTCTTCACACTTTTGCCCTGATTCATCAGTAAGCAATGACAAACAGTGAAATACCTGAATGTGTGTAAACCAAAGAGAAAGAGGGATGATCTGCCTTGCTGGTAGAAATAACGTCCTTCATGGGAGCCGCTCTTAAAAGTCCGTTCGACAGGTAGAATACTGTTCTCACCCGCTACCATTCGTTGACAATTAACAAACACCTCTCAAAAATAGATACTCCTCCATGGTATGTGATTGATGGAAGGCACCCGAGGATTCGGTTAGCCATGGCTTGTGTTAGCAAGGTTGGGAGGAGTATCAAATATTTTATGCAATCTCTATATGCTTTCAAAAACCTAAAAGCTCTAGCACATGATTTAATCCCTGCTTCCCTCTGCGAAGGGCCTTTCTTTTACTTTTATGTTGAGTCAGTTTTCCTATTCTTTCTGTCTTCCACAAGCAAACACTAGTGTCAACTTTGTTACAACATGCGTTATATGCAATGTATTGGACTTGTTATACTACTTTGTGTTGACAATATCCATGAGATAAATATGTTGAAAGTTGAAGCAAATGCTGAAACTAAATTCTTCCTTTGTGTTGATTAAATACCTTTTATTAGAAACTATTGCTTTATGAGTTAACACTTATGCAAAACTGTTTGATGCTTGTCTCGAAAGTACTATTCATGAAAACGTTTAGCTTGTGTGATTCATTGTTTACTCATTATCTATTTGTAGCAAATTATAGACCATTGACTTGGATCACTTCATTCATTTACATGTGCCTTGCAATATTATATGATCAAGATTATGATAGTAGCATGTCACCTCAAAAATTATTTGTTTTTATCGTTTACCTACTCGAGGACGAGTAGGAACTAAGCTTGGGGATGCTGATACGTCTCAAACGTATCTATAATTTTTGATGTTCCATGCTTGTTTTATACCAATTGCTACATGTTTTGCATCTACTTTATATCACTTTTATACATTTTTTGGGACTAACCTATTAACAAGATGCCGAAGTGCCAGTTCCTGTTTTCTGCTGTTTTTGTATTCCAGAAAAGCTAGTCTGGAAATATTCTCGGAATTGGACGAAACTACACGGGGTCCCTATTTTCCAGAACAACCTGACGGAGCAAGAGGAGAGGAGGGACCAGGGGCCACACGCCAGGGCGGGGCCCCCCTCTGCCGCGCCCTGGGGTGGTGTGGGCCCCTCGGGGGTCAGCCGCCGCCCTTTCGCCTACTTATTCCCCCGACGCGAAAACCCTAAGTACCTGAGCAAATATCCACGAAAAGTTCCAGAGACGCCGCCGTCGTCAACCCTAGCTCGGGAGGGTTCAGAACCTCTTCCCGGCACCCTGCCGGAGAGGGGAATCGTCACCGGAGGCTTCTACATCGCCATGCCTGCCGGAGTGATGCGTGAGTAGTTCATCCTTACGGGTCCATAGCAGTAGCTAGATGGTTGTCTCTCCACTTTGTGCCATCATGTTTAGATCTTGTGAGCTGCCCTACATGATCAAGATCATATTATTGTAATGCTACATGTTGTGTTTGCTGGGATCCGATGAATATTGAATATTATGTCAAGTTGATTATCAATCTATCTTATATGTTATTTAAGATCTTGCATGCTTTCCGTTACTCGTAGATGCTTTGGCCAAGTAGATGCTTGTAACTCCAAGAGAGAGTATTTATGCTAGATAGTGGGTTCATGTCTCCGTTTAACCTGGGACAGTGACAGAAAGTTCTAAGGTTGTGGATGTGCTGTTGCCACTAGGGATAACCTAACGATGCTATGTCCACGGCATATGTGTTTGTTTACATTACGCACTTTACTTAATGCAATTATCCGTTGCTTGCAACTTAATACCAACGGGGGACTCGGATGACAACCCGGCGGTGGATTATTAGTCATAGATGCTGTTGGATAACGTCTATGTATTATGTCGTAATGCCCAATTAAATATCATAGTAGTCAACATGTCATGTATATGCATTGTCATGCGCTCACTATTCGTCAATTGCCCAGCTGTAATTTGTTCACCCAACATGTTAGTTATCTTTTATGGAGAGACACCACTAGTGAACTGTGGACCCCGGTCCATTCTTTTACACTGATTAAACAACCACAAACTGCAAACTGTTCCTTTTTCATTCTCTGCAATTTAATACTCATTTTCCACACCATACGTTTAATCCTTTGTTTTCAGCAAGCCAGTGAGATTGACAACCTCACTGTTTCGTTGGGGCAAAGTAGTTTGATTGTGTTGTGTGCAGATTCCACGTCAACAGTCCAGACTCCCATCAACAACATTTTTTCTGGCGCCGTTGACAACCTTCTGAAGAGTTGCTGCTCCTACTGGTTCGATAACCTTGGTTTCTTTCTGAGGGAAAACTTGCTGCTGACTACATCATACCTTCCTCTTGGGGTCTCCCAACGAACGTGTGTTTCACGTCATCAGTGGGTCCCACGCGGTCAGGGAATCTGGCCACGTGGGCCCACCCCTTTGGGCCTTCTGGTCTCCGTTCTTCGATTCCTTTGCGCTACGTTTCGTTCCTTCCAAAAAAATGATCCCCGTAAAATCTCAGGTCATTTGGACGTCGTTTGGGTCCTGAAACATCAAAATATAGAAAAAGGGGTTTTTCTGACAGCGCAGGGTTTAATTCCAGAAAATGGGGAAGTTGTTAATTATCCCCAAAACTCAACATAAATCATTAATATAAACCTTATATGATGCAAATAACATGGAATAACATGTAATAAAATGTAAAGTTTATGTATGCATTTACATGCATCAACATCCCCAAGCTTAACCCATGCTCGTCCCGAGTATGAAGGTGATAAAACTAACATGGACTTTGCATTTTAATACTATCAATGGATATCAAAAGTGATTACTATTGCTACATAGAGCAATTGATTAATTCTTCAAAGGAATAACAATATGCAAGATAAATTATGAAGTGATATCAAAACTCAATGTAAAGATGTTCAATGATAAATTGACAAAGTGTAACAATAAAAAAGTACTATGGACCAAATGTATGCATAATGAAAAGTAAAAACATCTTGGTGGTCATAGAGTACTTCTTATGAAAATGAATATAAAAGGTGGACACTTTCGATAGATAAATAAATAGAGGAAAGCATGAATAAGTTTCATCTAACTTCCAAACACTTCTACTTAAGTTAATGCTTGCAATGTGGTAGTCATTGGTTGTGGAGCTCTCATTACCCTATCATAGCATCTTGAATGATTAATGTTTAAAGTGAAAACAAATATTGAGTGGTGTGCTTGACAATGTATTGGTTGAATGTCTCATGTCCCTTGAATACAAGTACCTACACCATGTGTTACTCACTTTGGTCCACAGAGTAAATTCAAATAAAGTCATTGCAAGTAATTAATAGTATCATCAAGAACTGCACTGGGGTACCTCTTGTCCCATGACATGAACAAGCCATGTCAAAACACAAGACAAACAGACATGAACAATCTCAGCACTATTTATTTACTTGGGTATAGCTTTTTATTATGAGGTGCATCATGATGAACATTATGGTTATGCTGTAAATTTCCACCATGTTGATGCATGGCTTAGATTAGCGGCCCAGGCATTTCTTAACCATTTATACAAACTCTTTGAACTTACTAAGTATCCACATTATTTCACCCATGATAGGCATCCATAAACAAAAGTAATGACATCAACTAAATATAAATAAGTGCAATGTTGAAGCTTGCCATGTGACAGCACAATTGGGCTAACTCCCAACGAAAACAATTGTCAAGCCCACAACTTCATAATTTTAATCACAATGGTTCATGCTTATTAAATGCAATAAAAGTAAATTGTGCATCAACTTGTGAGAGCTTTTAACCAATTTTCCCATGACAATCAATAACATAAGCATTTAATTCAGAAATGTAGATAACACAATATAACATGATAAACATACTTGGAATAGCATAAAGCTAATAGGTAGATATGGTGGACTCACTAGAAAAACTTTGGTTGAAGGTTTGGGAAGCAAGCTTTTTACTTGTTGTAATTTTTGGGCTAGCAATAGGGAGAAAGTTGACCATCTAAATGCATGCATAATGTCCATAGAACTAATCAATCCATGTTAAACCAAGTAAAGTTAAAATTCAACATCTAAACATGGTAAAAGATAGCTCTTACAACACACTTGTAATTAATAGTCATTCAAAGCACATGAATTATGCAACTATATGTATCTTTTAAAATCAACTCAAACATCCCTATCCCAATAAATATTTAATAGCATCCACATAATTCAACCCAACTTCAGTAGCTCTCTCATATATAAATGATAGTGTGTGGTCTTTTAACAAGCCGAAATAACAAAAGCAAAAGAAACAGATGCTCCAAGTTTATACGATAAAGTGCTTTGATCGAAAAACAGAAGTTGACGTGTGCAAACCGAGAGTGTGTTGGTCCAGTGGGGTTGTCTTGACATCCCAAGCTTATGGTCTTCACCATCCTTGGATAGCTCTTGGTGCAGCTCTCTAATCCCTGTGAAAAAAATTCAAAACACCGTTTCTCCCATTTCTTTTCTGTGGGGTGATATTAGTAGTGATATAAACAAATAGGTTCCTTGCTGCATAAAATTCTTAGGCAAAAATTCATTAATGTCCAAGAGAGTATATAATGTTGTATGCCTACTCATAAACTCAATTGAATCAAAAAGATTCAAGCAAAAAGCTCAAAGAATGCATAAACAATATCAAGATAGAATCTGTCCAGAAAAACAGCAGCAGCAAAACGCATTTTTCTACCCTTACTTAAACTCGTCAGAGAAAAATCTGCAAAAATCACGTGTGCAGAGGATGAAAAGTTGAAGCTACAGTTCAATTTACAGCTCAATCGGATTTACAAAAAAAAATGAAAAATCAAACCGTGCACAAACTTCGTGTTCAGGCAGAAAATTCTCGAAAATGAATAGCAACTTTCAAACCCAAAATAGGTAACTTGGTTCTTTATTAAAATCCAGAAAACAAACTAACAAACTACTCTCTTGTTACAGTAAGAGGACTCAAAGAAAATCTCAAACAAAAAAAACCGGGTTGCCTCCGTAAAGCGCTTTCTTTATAGCCATATAGCTAGGCTGGCTTACTTGGTAATCAAAGGGGATGTAGCTCATGAGGAGCTTGAACCTTGGTGTGTCCCTCTTCCTTGGGAAGTGTTCATGCATAATACCAGGATCCCATGGTGTTCTCAAACCAATCAAAATAATAGTCAAGTTGAACCTAGTTGAGAGAAAAACAAAACACGAAAGTAATAACAACGAAGTCTAACTCTCTTTCTATGCATGGCATTTTGTATATAAATGAATCACCAATAAATAGAAGTTTCCCAATGCATAATAACAATATTTACTTGCAGCATATAATTATTAGTAACATAAAGAGGGTTCATATCACCTCCTCTTTCATAATAGTTGCAAGTAGTAGAAGTGTATTCGACCATAACCAGTAGGAATATTCCAACTTAGATAATTTTAGGTACATAAGAGGATCATTAAATTATTTTGGTTCATTAGCATGCTTCCTCTTTCAAATAGTTATTAAGATCAATATCAAGTTTAATATCATGGTTGCAACAAGATTTGGAACTAAAGATAATTGCAAACCACATAAGTATTTCTCAACATAAGCAATTTTCTCCTCTATAGTGTTGTTAGGAGAATCCAAAAAATAAAGTAGGACTCTCATGAGTAAAGTAACATCACAACAGCAAGTATATCATTTTTATCCTCACATAATTTAGTAGCAAACTAAACATGGAGGTTTATCAATAAGCTTAGGACCATCATCTAAAGCATTATCATATAGTATTTTAAGCAATACTCCTCATATCATCAATAAGTTCACTAGTTGCATTAATAGAAAGTAAAGGAGCATTATTAGTTTCATCATAATAGCATGGGTTATCATATAGGACCATAGAATTTTCAGTTTGACACTCATCATAACATGGATTCTCATAAATAACAAAGATTTTTGAGTTTGAGTGCTATTATCAAATGTTGAGGTGAAGTTGGCAGATCCAACTCTTCCCCAAGCTTAGGTTGGAGACATCCATTTCAATCTCCTCTTCACATACTTCCTCTTCCAAGCTTATGTTTTCACCATCCTCTTCCTGCAAAATTTAGTACTTTCCATAGAAGAAAAGAATTCTTTCTTTAACATAAAACATTATCACTAAATTACTTTTTGCAAAGTTGGAGAAGAATAGAAATGTGTCCTTTCATTACACGAGCTTCATGACTAGTTGCAAAAAATTATCAATAAGAAGTCTATCTCATGGGTTGCAACATAAGCAATTATTTCTCAACTTGTTCTATATCATGCATGCAAATTTACACTCTTGATAAGAAGCAATAATAGGATCACTATTATACTTACATTGATGAGAGAGTTTATAGTCTTTTCTAAAGCAGCAAGTTATATTATGTAATTCGCAAAAACTCAGTGGCCATATCATTGAGATGTTCAAGCAATTCAAGCATTCTATTCCTTCTTTGGTTGATCGGCTATTCATAGTAAGCTCCATAGTTTTGACATAACCTTTCTCCATAGCTTAGCATACTATTAAAAACAACAATAGTTTTTATGGGTTTTTAATTTTTTATGCAAAACTGAAAGTAAAATGACACTAATGCAACTCGAAATAACAAATGCAACACAAAAAATGCAAAACTGAATATAAATATGCAAACCGAAATATAAAGATGATATGCAAGACAAGAACAAAACAAAATAAAATGATTGTAGGTAAAGATGGATAAGATGATGCTCACGTAGGTGCAACCTCCCCAAGCTTAGGTTGTTACACAAGCTGGTGATGAAGTTGACTTGATGTGAGTGATCCTTGGATAAACCTTTCAGCTATGGTTCCCGGCAACGGCGCCAAAAATCTTTGCTGAGCGCTAAGTTAACGAGGGAATATATTTCAGTGTTGCTTCTATCTCCCGGCAACGGCGCCAGAA